>QEPC01015304.1:848719-920393 GCA_003113815.1 Sphenodon punctatus | reverse complement strand
GATTTTTAATCCCCCACCTGTATATTTATTTTTATACCACCCTGTTTTACTGATATGTTTTATAATTGTATTTTAAATGTTTTAAATGGTTTTTATTGTTGTTAACCGCCCCGAGCTGCTGTGCAGGATGGGGCGGTATAGAAATTTACTAAATAAAATAAATAAATAAATAAAATTGCCAAAATGCGTCTGCTTGACCAGTGGTCTCAGGTGCACTGATATCTGCTGCCTTTCGGATTGTGAAAATCTGGTAACAGGATTAGAAAGTAATGACAGTTCCTCTGAAAAGCAGCCATATGATGATGGTGGTTTCTAAGAAACATTGCTAATCATTCTAGATGTTTCTTTTCTTGTTTTATACTGTATTTTCAGAAATAGCATTAATTCTGCAGTTCCTGTCTGTCTACAACTCATAGAGGATTTTGGACAAATATCAGGTTATAAAATTAACAAAGATAAATCCCACATGTTACTATTTAATCAGCATCATATATCTAAAGACGACCTGGAGAAACTTAGCCCGTTTACATTACAAAAACACAATATTAAATATTTAGGAGTAAACATCCCTAAAAATTTGAAACAGCTATACAAAATATATTACCTGAACCTGTTGGAAGAATACAAAAATAGAATCCAGTCATGGCAGAATCTACATATATCTTGGGTGGGGCGTATAAACCTAGTTAAGATGATACTTCTTCCAAGATTTCTATATGTAGTATTGGCACTGGCTATAGAATTCCCAATACAATTCTATAATATATTTAATAAAATGATAACGGGCTTCATCTGGAAAAATCACCACCCTAGAATTAGAAAATCCATAATGTTTACCCAGAAAGAAAAAGGTGGACTGAGTCTGCCAGACATTAAGCTGTACCACTGGGTGTCAGGCTTAAGGGCAGTTAAGATGTGGATAAAGGAGGTGGACATTCTAATTCCAAATTGGGTACTGTTGGAGCAATTCCTACACCAGGAAGTAAACCTAAAAAAATGGATAATGGAGGGTGTAAAACCCATGCAGGTCACAGATAAGGAACACCCATTTGCGGGCTGGGCCCTGAGAATCTGGTCTAACTGTATTAGGAGACTAGATATTATGCAGGGGAAATCACCATACACTCTGATATTTGCAGCTATCACAAAAAGCTGCAGATTCAAGAAAGATATGAAAGATAAATGGCATTAGAAAGGGATTAGTAAGAGCAGCGCATCTCTTTAATAACGAGCTGTTTAACACACAGAAGGAGTTAGAGAACACCCTAAAAGAGAAAATCCCCTTCCTCGACTATATGAAATTAAGGTCAGTATTTTCCAAGACGGAGGATAAGGTACACTTTAATAGAGAAAGATCAGGCTTAGAAAAAATAATCATGGACAATACAGATGAGAGCAAAGTTATGTCAAGATTTACCACTCACCGGACACAAGTTATTTGGCTCAATGGGGACGGGACCTGGGGAGGGTCATGACTGAAGAGGAGGAACAAAAAATATGGTATACAATGAATAAATGCTCATGCGCTCTCTCAATAAAAGAACAACAAATCAAACTGAGCCTAAGGATGTATATGACTCCTCAGAGGCTGAACCAAATCAATAAAAACTACCCCAACTTATGTTGGAGAGGGTGTGGGGAGGTGGGCTCGTACCTACACTGTTGGTGGGAATGTCAGAGAGTAAATAAGTTCTGGCATATTACATGGCCACATCTCATCCAGGTGGCTGGGGTGGAGGTACCTTTCTCTGCCGAGTTGGCCTTACTAGGGGTATTCCCGGAAACGGGGGTACTCAGCCACCGACAGACTGGCTGAGATCCATATAATAGCTTGTTCATGGAAGTCAGCTCAAGGTCTTACGAGAACAAAATGGAGGCAGAGACTATGGTATATAATCACGATGGAGAGGGTTATGGCGGAAATTGAGGGCAAAATGGACCATTTCTATCTTGTGTGGAATCCATGCTGGGGCATTATTACGGCCTTATGCGAAGGCAGAAGCAATGCCCCTACGATTTGTCTGACAGACATTTGAACATCCACCAAGACAAAAAAAAAAAAAAAGAAGATGGTGCTGAACTTGGTGTCATGAGTTATGGTTATAAGGGTTTATATTGTTGTGTGTTTGTATTTATGGTTTGGTGTACGTGTATATAATAAAAAAATGAAACAACATTAATTCCGCAAAGTTTAATCACGTGTTCACTTTGTAAGTTCCAATTATTTTTTAGTGCTTACGTAAATTTCTGAACTAAAATAAAAGAATACCAAGAATAACTGATTAAAATTCTTCCTGCAAGTCACTTTGAACGTATTTTCTCTTATAAAGGAAAAACTGACAAAAGGGTAAAGCATGTTCCATGGAAACACACTACGCCTGCAAGTAGATGACTGGGCTCAGAGTAATTTTTTTCGGCTATAGGTTACCTAATGTGGCATGATGAATTCACAGAACCCCCTTTTGCTAATCCGAAGTCCCTTCTGTGCACAATAAAGGATAAAAATATGGAATGGCTGTGGAAATTGGGCATTAAAAACACACTTAAGATTTAAATATAAACAAGTGCTTGCAAATTGGGCAGTAAGATGAAGTGAACTAACCAAGCTTCAATGACAAAGCAGCAAAGGTAAGTGAATTCTGTTTGCAGCACTGACAAGTACAGGTATTTAACTCTCTCAGCTCTTAATCTGAATGCCTGACTTAACCAATGAAGATTTTATAGGGGATTACCGGGCACAATTGTAGAATTCTCGCTACTGGCAAATTCAGGATTGTGGTGGCAAATGTGGTGAGAACACAGTGAAGGCTGAGAGTTATTCAAGACTATCAACCTATTTCCCCTCTCTAAGGACCTAGAGCTTGCCAAAAATCATAATGAGCCTTCGTTCACCCAGATGGTACCAACCAACCCTCCTGGCTCATGGACTATTACCCTTGCTCTCCCTGGCCACGCTACTCCTACAAACATTTTAGCACTTCACTAGGGCCTCCTCCAGTCACCCAATGGGTCTCTTTCTCTAGGGCAGGCTGCTGCCCTTCTTGGGAGGCTTTGACTTTGAACCAGTGGATCCGTGACATGGTGGTAACAGGTTACAGAATTCAGCTTGCCTCTAGGTCAGGGTACTGGGTGGTGCATATGAGGGTTCCCCAAAATGGGAAGGTGAACGCTGCACTGCATAACCAGTTAGGTTGGTTCACTCCCGAAGGCTTATGGAACCTGAAAGGTTCCAGATAACTCTAGGGGATGTTTTCACTCGATGACCTTGTGTCCATGTGGAATATCGTGTTAACGGGGCCTATCGACGGTGTGGCTCCCAGGCGTCCGCTCCCGAATTGCCAACAACGCAGCTCCCCATGGTATACCAGGGAGCTGCAGCAGATGAAGAAGGAAGGGCGGCCGTTAGAGCAATGGTGGCATCATTCGCATACTGAAGTTGACCGGTTGTAGCACAGAGTCTGGTTACGCACCTATGCCGTTGTGGTGCAGACAGCAAAGAAAGTTTTCTTTGCTGTCCTCATTGCATCCGCTAAGTCCCGCCCGGTTGAGCTGTTCCGGGTGGTGAGGGGGCTGGTCAGTCCGGCCCTGAACGTAGAACCATCAAATGCTCGCTGTGATTTGTTTGCGGATAAAAATCGCTCAAATTCACCACAGTTTTGATGTGACTTTTTTTTTTTTTTTAGCAGAGAACGAGTCAGAGACAGTAGAAGCCCCTTCGTGTCCTGTTTTATGGGATGAGTTTTGGGCAGTGTCGCCTTCAGATGCGGGGGATGCTCTTGGGACTGTTCGAGCCACCTATTGTGAATTAGATCCATGCCCTGGTTGGTGAAGGCTAGCTGGGAGACACTGGGGCCGTTGCTGGCGGGGATAGTCAACGCCTCCCTCGGGGAGGATGGGGTGCCGGGCTGTCTCAAGAAGGTGGTGGTGCGGCCCCTGCTCAAGAAACCATCTTTGGACATTGAAGACCTTGCCAGTTATAAGCCAGTCTCTAACCTTCCCTTTTTAGGGAAGGTTATTGAAAAGGTGGTGGCTCAGCAGCTTCAGGGGCATTTGGACCTGGTTAACTTTCTCAATTCTTCGCAGTCAGGCTTTCGTCCGGGTTATGGCACGGAGACTGCGCTTGCGGCCTTGGCCGATGACCTCTCCTGTGAGTTGGACTGGGGTCATTCGACCCTGTTAGATCTCTCAGCTGCATTTGATACTGTTGATCATGAGTACTTGGTGACTTGGCTGTGGGACCGGGCAGGGATTGGCGGGGACTATTCTTGAATGGTTCTGCTCTTTCCTGGCCGGGAGAACCCAGTGTGTGGTGCTGGGGGAGTTTCCATCTTCCCCTCGGGGCCTCATGTGTGGGGTACCGCAAGGTTCAATCTTATCCCCAATCTTGTTCTTTGTGTACATGCAACCTTTGGGGGAGGTTGTTAGGGAGTATGGAGTGAGATGTCATCAATATGCCGATGACACCCAGCTATCTCTCTCATTTTCCTCAGACTCAGGCCTGGCAGTCTCGGTGCTTACCCGGTGTTTGTCCACTGTGGGGGATTGGATGAGGGCGAGCCGCCCGAGGCTAAATCCTAACAAGACGGAAGTGATGGTTGTGGGGAAGGGCGAGGGAGCGGTGGCCCCGATCATTGATGGGGTCCATCCTTTCTCAGGTCCGGAGTCTGCCTGGATGCCCAGGTGCAGGCTGTGGCGAAGGGGGCATTTCGCCAGTTACATCTGGTGCGTCGGCTTAGGCCATATGTCTCGGACTCGGATCTAGCCACAGTCATCCGTGCTTTTATTACCTCGAGACTGGATTATTGTAACGAGCTCTACGTGGGGCTACCCTTGGTGCTGGTTCAGAAGCTGCAGCTAGTGCAGAATGCAGCAGTCCATCTCTTGACTGGGACGGGCCGACGTGAGCATATTACACCAGTGCTCTGCTCTGTGCACTGGCTGCCGATAGGTTTCCATGCCCAATTCAAGGTGGTGGTGTTGACCTTTAAAGCCCTAAACGGCTTGGGCCCCGCCTAGCTGCAGGACCGCCTCACCCTCCGGGCCCTGGATCGGCCCCTGTGGTTGGCTGGGGGCGCCCTCCTCGAGGTCCCCCGGGTTTCTACTATGAGGAGGGTGTTCTCCGCGGCTGTGCCGTGGCTGTGGAACATCCGCCCGTTGGAGATCCGTTTGGCTGCCGGCCTCCCCTCTTTCCGTAGACAATGTAAGACCTGGCTGTTCCGTCAGGCCTTTGCTGAGGGAGATGGGGTGGGTAGGTTGGGTTAGGGTAGGTGGGGATGGGGTTTTAGATCGTTTTTAAAATTGTAATTATTAGTGTTTATTTTAATGTTTAAAATGTTTTTAAGATGTTGTGAGCCGCCTCGAGATGCCTGAGGCAGGAGGGGGCAGCATATAAACTTTACTATAAATAAATAAATAAAAAAAGATCCAGCGCTTGTGGGTCCAGGGGGCCATAGAGATGGTGCCCCTATCAGTCTGGGTTTTTTACATCCACTACTTCCTGGTGCCCAAGAAGCTGGAAGGCTACTGTCCCATCCTGGATCTGAAGACTGTGAACAAATATGTTCAATGTTATAGTTTCACAGGGTAAGCTGGCAGCAGGTTATCCTGTCCCTTTGAGCGGGAGTTTTCTTTGCCACTTTATATCTGAAGGAGTACCTTCATATCTCTACTAGAGGTTCATTTAAGACCGAGCCTGTTCATCTTTCAGAAAGGTTGTAAGACCTTTTTATTTGGCCAGGCGTTGGCAGACAGGGATAAGGTTGGGTAGGTCAGGGGAAGGGCTGGAGGGTAAGGGGACTTTTAGAAGTTTTTCTTGATTGTAAGCCACCCTGAGCTTCAATGGGAAGGGTGGCATATAAATTAAATTAAATATTCAACCTGCCCATCGCTGTTTCCTCTGCTTCATGTTGGATGGAATCCATCATCAGGTTACAGTGCTCCCCTTTGGGCTTTCTACCGCCCCGCCAGCATTTACCAAGTGTCTGGCCCTAGCGGGGCAGCCCTTCACTGGCAAAGTCTCTCAGTGTACCCAAATCTAGAGGACTGGGCTCTTCAGGGCTCGGTCATGAGGCATGCCACTGCTTTTCTAGTCTTTGGATGGTTAGCAATTATGACAAGTCTTCCTTGGTTCCCGATCAGGTCACCCACTTTATTGGGGGGCTCGCCTTGATTATATGGCCCTTACTTCTGAGAACAGGTTCTAGGTGATTCTGCATAGTCGCTTCAGGATATTAGCAACCCTACGCCAACCTTAGCTTTTGTTTTCTAGGCTGCTGGGGCTCATGGCTTCAACAACCTTTGTGACTCCACTGGCCCAGCTGGGGGCTCAGGCCCTTGCAGTGGTGGCTTACCCCTGATTTATCCATGGGTGATGTTTCCTGGTGCTCTAGCTGACACATCAATGTCCTCAAGCTGTAGGCCACGTGGTTGGCCAAGGCGTTTGAGCCTCCAAGTACAGGGAAGCCCCGCTTCCTCTGCACAGACAACCTCAAGGGAAGGGCCAGATTACTCTCGCTTATGAGAAAAGCAAGTGGCCTCTGAGAATGGTGGCTGGCCAGTGGAGCATGGCATGTAGTGGCCCACATGGCTGACCAGCACAACGACAAGGCAGAATGCCTCAGCAGGACAGAGGTGTCACACCATGAATGGGCCTTGAGGCACTCGGTGTTTTGCTCCATAGTACACCAATAAGGCACCCCCCATGTACTGGTGCGCTACCAGTCTCTCCCCCAAGTAGGAGAGGGTGGGGTTCACAGAGGGATGTCATGGTGGCCCCTTGGCTGCAGGGATGGTTGTACGCCTTCCCACCGATCGCCTTCATTCCCAGGCTACGACAGTTCTGAGAGCTCAGGGCGTCCTGCTTCTGACAGATCCAGATTCGTCAAGGCAGTACTGGTACCCCGAGATTGGGGAACTTGTGCACACACCTGGATGGCTGCTACCAGAGGTGCCAGACCTGCTGGTCCAGTACGGCGGGGGGGTAGAGGCACCCAAACCTATCTTACCTGCATCTGGAGGCTTCACTGTTGACAACCCTAGAGGCAGGGGGTTGTCTTTGCCCAGTGCACCAGCAGACGGCCCTCTACAAAGGGTTGTTAGTATGCCAAATGGCAATGATTTGCGAAATGGGCAGAAGGAGGAAGGGGGTTTCTCCCCAGCAGAGGTAAGGGTACCTGTCCTCTTGGGGAACCAAGCCGTCCTCTTGCGGAGGGGGTGTACAGTGGTGCCTTCGCGTGGGGTATGCCTGGTGGCACTCAGTGCCTTCTGGGTCTAAACAAATGAAAGTTCCCTATTTGATAGCCCATAGTTGCCTGCTGTATTAGGGAGGCAATCTGGGTGTTCTCCCGAGCAAGGAGCCGTTACGAAACCGGGACCTGAATGCGATTCTTCAGGTTTTTAATGTGTAAACCCTTGGGGCCGACAGTCTCAGTTCCCATTGACATATTGTCTTTAAGATAGCATTTTGTAGGCCCTTTTTGTCCAGGGCCCCCTCTATCTGGTTTCACAAAACAAAGGGAAGGTAGTCCTTTGGGCCATCCCCAGCATTCCTGCCAAGGGTGGTCTCACCATTTCCTGTGTGAAACTAGGCTCTTTCCTTGCTGGCCTTCTTGCCTATATTCCTCTGGGCAGCAGGCGGTGCTCCATGGGCTAGTTGTTCGCAAAACCCTGCTCTACCGAAGCTTTTAGGAGCAGAGATGCCTTGTTCATTCTGTTTGGCCCAAGCCATGGGGTTCCAGGGCATCTACACAGTCCCTCTCCCACTGGATTAGGGCATGCCTTGCCCACAGCTACGACGCTGCAGGGCTCCCTGATCCCCCAGGGGTGTGTGAGCTCATTCTATCTGGACGTCACTTGTGGCCCTTGGACACGCGTCTCTAGAAGAGTCCTGTCAAGCAACCACAAGGTGGATGTCCATCTACCTTTGCTAATTTCTATGCTGTAGCTCTGGCTGCAAAAGCTGAGGCCAGGTTGGGCCTGGCTGCATTGTTTCATTGTTCTCATAAATTTAGGGCTATGGGGTTTTGACTGTAGCTGCCTCCATGGTATTGCTTTCTAGTCTACCTATCATGGGACTTGGTGAGAAGAGAACCAAGGAGGTAAATTTCTTGCCTGTAATGATTCTTCTTTGAGTTGTATCCTCTCCCCAAGTCCCACCCCGCTTGCAGTGGTTGTTCATGAACTGAAGGGGCTGGTTGGCGAGAGCTATTTAAACACCATGGGAAAGGGATATGAGAGGTGATTAGGTGCTAGATGGTGCCAAATAACTACAGTGGAACCTGGTGAGAGGATACAACTCAAAGAAAAATCGTTACAGGTAAGAAACTCCCCTTTCTTTGTGACAGCATTGCACATGGACTTGGTTATCAAGAGAAATGGTGGATGAGCTAGGAATGCTCTGTTGTGCTCCAAGCGTTATCTATGGCCTGGTAAAATCGGTAGGTTGTTCAAGCCAAAACAAGGCTCAGAAATCATGTCTCCAAAATAACTAGGCGTGGCAGGGTGGAGGAGGGTGAGAGGGAGGCAGACTTATGGTACATGAGATCCGCTTGATCAAAGGCATCAACCTCAGGCCATCTACTAGGGCTTCTCCTGCTGGCTCTAAGCCAGGATCCTTCCCACTGGCTCCCAGCCCTAGGACACCTCAGCACCTGACCTCAAGAGTGGAGAGAGGAGCACTCGCTGTACTGGAGGAGCTCTCCTACTCATATCCTTCTTGGCGATGCTCCCTGGGATGCCAGTTCTGCTCTCCTCTCCAGAGCTAATCACCAAGAGGCCAGTCCCTCCTCCACACACTGATCTACTGGAGACTAACTAGTGATATGCCAGTAGATCACAATATACTTCTTTGGCCACCCCTGAATAAGGTCACTGAGGGTAAAAGGGCCCTGGTGTGTCCCTGATCAGTACTGGCAAGTTATCAAAGGCAACAGGCTCACTCAATACTCAAAGTTTGCTGAAAGAGAATTTGGGTCATTTGGATTCTGTTGCAACGACTTCAGCCTCAATGAAGACTAGAGCTCCTGGGTGCTGCTGCAGCCAACCCCGAAGAGCAGCTTATGTACTGCACCAAGGATCTGACAGAATGCAATGCAACATCCCAAGATGAGCAAAGACAACAGTGCTATTAGTCTCCATGAACCAGAATGGGTCAGCTACGTTCAAGAGTATAGCACACTGAGAGCCCCTAGACTAACCTTCCAATCCTTCATTCGCATTAAGAGTTTTTTCTTGCCAAAGTTGCTTCAGATCAGAGACTTTGCCCATAGCAAAAAGTAATTTGCTCTGGGCTGCTGCTACCTGTTGAGAGACTTTTGGCGGGCATGTGCATGGTCTGTACTAAGCAGCTTTGACTTACTCAATGAACCAGTGGGCTAAGAGAATTAAGGCAATAATGCAGGAGGGACGGGGTACAAAATTTTAGAAATAAATAAATAAAAACAAACTTTAGGGATTAACTATGGAACCTGTTGACAGAGTTGCAGAGCTGAAGGGAACGTGGATCTACATGTATAAGAGTAACACAGAGACCCCCGACACCAAGTCTCAGTGCCGAGGAGCGAGAGCTAACTCAGCCTTTCACTTTGAGGTTTTATCATTTGGAGCACTGCAGGTCACATAAGAATGGCACAGGGAGTCTGCAGAAGAGATTTAAGGTGCTCCTCATGAGGCTTAACAGCTGAGCAACATCTCAAAGAAGATACCACTTTACATTTAACCACAAAGCAAGAAGACGCAGCAATTGTGCTTACTTATAATTGGCAGTTTGCCAGAAGCTCACTGTTTGGAACTGAGAGGCATCCTTCCGCCCTGCAGGGGCAAGACAGTATGGAAAAAAGCATCAAAGTCTAGGTTAAGCCAGAGGAAGACATGAAGGAACGATGTGCAAAAGGAAAGAAATTTCCAAAGCATCTCAGAGAAAGTTGAGATGAGGAAGAAATCAGCACCTAAACAAAGGGTGTCCAGAATAGCTGATGAAACAGGGTGCAGAGGAAGTGGCTCAGGACAGATACAAAGCTAAACTATTTCACCGCATTATATCGAATTGGCTTTTATTGGAAGAGTTTGCCTAGAACGAATCTGGGAGAGCGGTAGCAATACATTGATCATGAGGCACAAACCTGAAAGGCAGTGTTGCCAGAAAAAGTCCTGCGGAAAAGGTTTGTGTGAACTTTAAACTACCTTGTCTGTATAATTCAGAATTAAGACTTACAGAATTCTGGAGAGCGCGGCAGATATTAGTCACTAGTGGCCACAATAACGGGTGTAGACTCGGGTTCAAACACCATGCAAGTTATTTAAGCAGCTGATTTTTTTTTTTTGATTTTTTTTTAAAACAAATCACTAGGAAGGCTTGGAATATTCTAAATTTTTTACTGCCTACATAGAACAGCAGGCATCTGCACCATACAGTTCAAACCATGAACTGTTAGTATACTTAAGCCAATATGCTAATGTTGCATATACCTGTAAACAAAAATGAGTAGTATGTCACCTTCGTGCACAACGCGCATGTGCTTAATACACTCTGAATTCTCCCAGGAGCTGTTGTACTATGTACAAAAGTGATACTAACCTAGCACCGGAGCCATCTATCAGTTATATTTTGCATGGACATAGTAATTAACATTGTTTGGATGTGTAGGACTACTACTGTAAATCACAACAGTAAAGTTAACTTTCCAAACAAACTAATATTTTGAATAAATTACTAACGGATAGAAGAAAAGTGCCTCATTTATAGAGTTTCCATCAAATAGTACAAAGTTCAATCTTTTGTGTGTGAAGAAAACCAGAAGGTGGCTTCTTCAGAATGGCAAATGACTTTTGTTTTACAATAGAGCAAAACCACCTGCCTGCATCGGTGTATTTTTACTTACATTTCTGGGGTCTTGGATTTGTTTTTCCCATTGAAGAACTCTGGAAGAGCACGACGTTCAATAACATGAATACTGCAAGAAAGTGTATAGGACCAGAGGTTACTGTAGAAGATGCACAAAAATCAGCTGCCCAGAGCATGAGTTAACTGTTAGAAAGTTTTCTTCTACCCTTAAAATGCACATCTACACAGATCCGAGGAAAGAGGCTGTCCAACAGCTGGTCTCATTGCACAAAATTTAAAAGCAAACAGCAATTATCTGGTGTCAGCAGAAGTGGCCATTCAGCTCAAGCAAGTTGAAAACCTCCTTTTAAAAACAACATAAGTTGCATGTTAAATGCACTTCCTTATATGCAGCCTCAGAATTTAGTATAAATATCATACACCCAGTTTCACTGCCTCAAAACAACATCCCCCTTCTCTCTCTCCACACACACGTGTGTGTGACCTGTAAATTATTTCAAAACTTTGCACCCTTTGATTTTTTTTTTGGATTTTTTTTTTTTGGGGGGGGGGGGGGGGGAGCATTGGGGCTCAGCATTTTGAAGAAAAAAAATTAAAAACCAGATACATGCCTCAACATAGATCTTGAATTATAACTTTGGGCTCCTATTTTTGAGTATTTTTAATCTAAGAATTAAAAGTAATTTCAAGTATTGGAACTGTTTCTAGACCTGTTATTTTTTGGTAGTTTTGTAATGAATTACATTTCCCTTAAAAAAGATCTCTTGTTGCTGTTTGAAAGGCCCACAAAAGAAACTGACTGCTGTGAAAATGAATGATTGATTTATGAAAAAATGGTTCTATAGAAACTACTTTCAAATGCAAAAACACAAACAATGGAAAGAAATCCTGAAAATATTTTAATTCTTCTGTTTCAGTCTTTCAAACTGTTGCTGGTAACATCTGCTGGTAAAGTGATAATGATCAGAGCATTTGCTGTTCTGTAGCTATATCTGGTTCTGGTGGCAATTAGCCAATGCTGTAGAAACAGGTAAGAACTGAACTTGTTCCTCTCATCTTCCAAAAAAAAGCATGGGAAGGAGGAGATACAGTTTGTTCATCCACTATTTAAAAATACAAAGCAATCTGTTTGTTCACAATGTATTTTAATTTTAGGACAATCCCACCTACAGAACTATAGCAGGAGTCATTCATTTTGTATAATCCATGCAGGGCAAGTATTTACAGATTTTATTCTGGGTTATGAAAATGCAAAGAGCACATGAAAATTCCACTTGCCTAGAAACTGCCAGGCAAAATGTCTATGGATCTTGATTATTTGGTTCATTGCCCTCTGTCTGGGTTATGTTTAATAAGCAAAGGCTATATAGGACTCTCATATAATCCCTTTACCATGACAGAGTTTTTCTATTTCAGACAACGATAAAAAAACATCATTTTCATTTTTTTAAAAGGAAGATTAAACGGCACATACTGGGGCAATGCAAGTTTTCCTCCATAAATTACTTTAATGCACTCACAAAAAAGAAAATATTTTATGTGCTTAAGAAAAATGGGCTGCATCTAGGAGAGCCTTCAAATATAGCGTCTTGTCAGTTGAGGAAGAGTGTAGTCCTTTGGAAAATGGGATTTTTTTTCTCCAGTTTCTTAAATGAGACAAGCTGTGTGATGCTTGGTGCCTGTCCCTCTTGCTTTCCCCCCAGGTGGGTGGTGAGATGGTTCAAGATCAGAGGATCCCTGACCTGGGTTTGATGCTGCTGAATGCGAGGTCAGTTGTTAATAAATCCTCCACAGTCCAGGAGTTAATCCTGGACTGTGATGCCGACCTCGTGTGTATTACAGAGACCTGGCTGGACGATGAGTCGGGGCCTATTTTGGCTCACCTTGTTCCAGTTGGCTACTCCATGCAATGCAGCACCAGCCTCAGTCGGAGGAATGGGGGGGGCGTGCAGTCATTGTTTTTAGGGTTTCATGGTCTATCAGAAGGTGTCTGGTGCAGGCTATATCAGGAGTAGAGGACCTCCATTTTGTGTTTGATTTGGCGGGGGACAGAGTGGGGGTGCTGCTGTACGGCGGCATCTCTACACACTCTGACAGAGCTGGTGTTGGACGTGGTGTTGTGCTCTCCGAAGACTTTGGTCTTGGGGGATTTCAACATTCATAGTGACGCCGGTCTTGGCAGGGCGAAGCGTGAGTTCATGGCCTCCATGGGCCTGTCCCAAATTGTCAACGGCCCAAAGCATGATGGGGGACATACCTTGGACCTGATTTTCTGCACCGGCCTTGAGGCAGGGGGATTCATTAACGGGAGAGGTGTCATGGACAGATCATTACCTCCTGCGAGCACGTCTCCTGGCACATGTCTGTCCCTGGAGGGGTGTGGAATTGATTTGGATGGTTCGCCCAAAGACTAATGGAACCTGAGCGGTTCCGGAATGCTCTTGGGGAGATTCCCTCTGATTGACAATCACCCGTTCAATGACATCGTGGCGCTATGGAACACCTTGTTGGTGGAGGCCATCAACCGGACAGCTCTGAGACATCCTCTCCCCCGGCGGCAGCTCCTCAGGTCCCTGTGGTTTATGGAGGATCTGAGGTTGTTGCAGTGTGAGCGGCAGTGGTTGGAGCAACGGTGGCGCCATTCGTGTACTGAAGCTGACAGACAGCGACATAGAAATAGCTTACATGTCTATGCCGTTGCTGTAAGGGCAGCAAAAAAGGAGTTTTTTGCTGCCTGTATAGCCTGGAGTCATCTAGTGCCCGCTGTGACATGTTTGTTGATTATCTAGCAGAGAAAACCATCCAGATTCACTAGGACTTTGACGCCGCACTGATTTCAATGGGTGAATCAGAGGTTGTGGAAGCCCCGCTGGGGCCGGTTTCATGGAATCAATTCCAGTTGGTGTCGTCTGCTGAGGCGGAGGATGTTCTTGGGACTGATAAGGTCACTTTGTGTGAGCTTGACCCATGCCCATCCTGGCTGGTTAAGGCAAACCAGGAGACAGTGGGGTTGCTGCCGGCGGGGGTGATCAATGCCTCCCTTTGGGAGGGTAGAGTGCCGAGCTGCCTCAAAAGAGGTGGTGGTGTTGCCTCTGCTCAAAAAACCATCACTTGACATTGATTCCCTCACCAGCTACCAGCCTGTTTCAAACTTTCCCTTTTTAGGAGAAGTTATTGAGCAGGTAGTGACTCAGCAGTTGCACGGGCATCTGGACCGCACCGGTTATCTGGACCCCACGTATTCTGGCTTTTGTCTGGGTTATGGCACAGAGACTGCACTTATGGCCTTGATTGATGGCCTTCGCCGTGAACTGGATCTGGGCCGTTTGACCCTGCTAATTCTGTTAGATCTGTTGGGGGCTTTTGATACCGTTGACCATGAGATGTTGGTGACTTATCTGCAGGACCGAGACAGGGTGGGTGGGATGGTTCTTGAATGGTTCCGCTCCTTCCAGGTCGGAAGAACTCAGCGTGAGGTGCTCGGGGATTATTTTTAGTCCCCTCGAGATCTCACATGTGGAGTCCTCCAAGGTTCCCTTCTGTCCCCTCTCCTGTACAACGTGTATATGCAGTCACTTGGCTGGGGTCAATATGCTGATGACACCCAGTTCTACCTCTCTTTTTCATCTGACCTAGGCCCGGGTCAATATGCTGACGACACCCAGCTCTACCTCTCTTTTTCATCTGACCTAGGCCTGGCAGTCTCGGTGCTCATCAAATGTTTGGCAGCTGTGGGGGACTGGATGAAGGCGAGCTGACTGCGGCTGAATCCCGACAAGACTGAGATGATGGTAGTAGATAAGGCAGTGGATGTGGCGGCTCTTGTCATTGATGGCATTTGCCCACCAACTTTCCGAGTTCGCAGTCTGGGCATGCTCGTTGATCCGCAGCTCCACCTGGATCTCTAGGTGGGGGTCGGTGGCGAGGAGTGTGTTCCGCCAGTTACATCTGGTGCGACAGCTTTAGTCATATGTTTCAGATAGCGACCTGACTACTATCATCCATGCTACCGTTACCTCGAGATTGGACTATTGCAATGCGCTCTACATGGGGCTACCCATGGTGACGATTCGGAGACTGCAGCTAGTGAAGAATGCAGCAGCTCATCTCCTTGTGGGGTTGGCTCGCCATGACCACATTACACTGGTGCTCCAGGCTCTGCACTGGCTGCCGATAGTCTTCTGGGCCTGATTCAAGGTGTTGGTTTTAACCTATAAAGCCCTATACAGCCTTGCCCCGATGTACCTGCGAGATTGCCTCACTCCCCGTGCTCTGGATTGACCTCTGCAGTCCGCCAGGAGCACCCTTCTTGAGGTCCCGTGTGGTACAGCGGGCCACTATGGAGAGGGCGTTCTCGGTGGTCGCACCTAGACTGTGGAACTCCCTTCTGGACAATACGTGTAAGACCTGGCTATTCCACCTGGCTTTTGAAGAGGGAGATGGGGTGTGTGGTTCTGTTTTCCTTCTCTTATTGTGTTATGGATTTTGTGTGTTTTTATCTGTTTTTTACAATGTGAGCTGCACTGGGCTGCCTGGTACAGGAGGGGCGGGATAGAAAATTGTTTAAATAAATAAATACATTTGCATACCGTGTGAGGATAGTGGCTAGTCTAGCTTTGAGTGTTTATGCATGTCTTGCGTTATAAAATTCTGTTCAATTCCATTAGGTACACCTGTACACAGACGAACACTTCCAGTCTGGAAGGACAGCAGTGATCAGCTCGTTCACATCTTCAAACTGTATGAGGAGCTACCTCGGTGGCACAGCATTAGAACTACTGCTGCCAGAAATCTGGAAGTGTGAGTTTTGAAACATGCTAGCCAATTCTCCAGAAAGGAAAACATGCTTCTGAGAGGAATCCTAATTATAAAGTCTGTAGCAACTCCGTGATAATTTGTGCAACCATTCTGCTGAAAGGGTTATTTTAACCCTAACCCCAGGACCATAGCTATTGAAGACCCTCTGAATTTTCTTTCTGTGGGAAATCCTTCTGGATGACCAGTCAGTACAGTAGAGTAGATCCCCACCACAACCAGTAGGAGGCAGACATTCTGATTTTGTGGCGCATGCTCTGTGGGATCTATCTTTAGCTCTCCAGTAGTTGCCAGCCATTCTACACCTTGCTCACCCTGTACAGAACTTGCCAAACTACTCTAAGGAATCCTTATGACTTGCAAAATAACTCCTACGAAAACAAACTAAACTCACCAAATATCCTCCCAACAGGGAGAACATGGAATCTCTCGGAAACCTGAGATAGACTGGGACCAAGTTACCAGTCCGTGGTCCTTCCACCTCAGAGTTATACCTCACTCCAGGTGGGGACTGGCCATCCAGGAGGATCTCCCACAGAAGGAAAATTCAGAGGTAAGAGCTCAATTTTCCTTTCTCCCGGGAGAGCCGCCTGGACGTCCAGTCAGTACAGAGGGACATACCAAAGCTGTGTCCCAAACCTAACTCTGTGGGAGGGAAATATGGAGGAGGTAGAGATAAGGGTCCATAAGGCATAGGAAGGGAAAGACTCCCATAAAGGACCGCCTGAAGGACCTGCCTCTCAAAAGCCACTTCGGCTAATTCGTGCAGCGGGATCCTGTAGTGTCTTGTAAAGGAGTGTGCTGACGACCACACCACTGCACGACATATTTCCCCGGTAGGAGGCAGCATTTCTAAAGGCTTGTGAGGTTGCTGCTCCCTTAAGGGAGTGAGCAAAGACTCCTGAGGGGGGGAAACTTGCCCTCCGTCTTGTAGGCTTCTGTAATACAGAGAGTCATCCAATGAGCAATTACTGCCTTGGACGCCCTCAAACCCTTCCTCTGGGGACTATAAGCCACGAAAAGGGCCGGAGATTTCCTGAAAGGGGCCGTCCTATCAATGTAAATCCTAAGGGCTCTGGTGACGTCTAATGTATTCCAGACACGTTCCTGTGGGTGTGCTGGTTTTGGACAAAAGGACGGGTCTAGTCTCAGGACCACCACCAACTCCTTAAAGGAGCAAAGGGCAGAATCCACAGAAAGAGCACTGAGCTCAGACACTCTCCTCGCCGAGGTGATGCCTATGAGGAAGGCCATCTTTAGGGATAGGTAAATACAGGGAAACTTCCCCGAGGGGCTCAAATGGTACCTCAGTACGGGTCCTGAGAAGCAAGTTTAGGTTCCATGAGGGGAACCGGTGAACCACAGGGGGAGATACGACTCTTGCTGCCCTGAGAAAATGGACAATATGGGGATGCCTTGCTACCCTGCGGCCTTCAGCCGTACCCAGAACACTATTCGGGGCTACTACCTGTCTCTGAAGAGAGTTCGGTTTCAACCCCTTGTTCAAACCTTCTTGAAGAAAATCTAGTACCACCCTAATGGGGGCCTTAGCTGCTCTGACTTCCCTACTCTCGCACCACCTAGCAAAGGTAGCCCAAGTGCTCTGGTAAATGCACTTGGTTGCTGGGCGTCTCAATTGGAGCAAAGTGTCCAGGACTTGATGGGAGTATCCCAGCGTTCTCAAAGCTCTCCCTCAATATCCACGCAGTCAGTTTCAGGGGCCCCGGTTTGTTGTGCAGTACTGGTCCCTGTGACGGTAGGTCTGGTCTGGTCGGAATCCTGAGGGGGGGCTCCAAGCTCAGTTCCTGGACATCCGCGAACCATGGGCGTCGTGGCCAGAAGGGGGGTCACTAAGATGATGGTTGCCCGTTTTTGCTTGATCTTTGCCACGGTTCTGTGAATAAGGGAGGAAAAACGTACATCAGCCCCTGCAGCCAGGTTAGGTTTAGCACATCGAAGGCTACTGCTCGGTGGTTTGGGAATCGAGACACGAAGATGTCTGTCTTCGTGTTGTCTGGGGTCGCGAACAGGTCGACTTCCGGACGCCTGAAGCTATCAGCTATGGCCTCGAATGCTTCTGGGTGAAGTGACCACTCTCCAGGGTCAATCGCCACTCGGCTGAGCCAATTGGCTTGAGTGTTCGTTTGACCCTCGATGTGGATCACCTTGATTGATCTCAAGTTGCTCTTCATGCATTTGATTAACGTGGTTGCTTGTTGGTGTAGGGATTCAGATCGAGACCCGCCTTGGTGATTTATGTAGGCTTTCGCCACCATGTTGTCTGTGTATACCAGTACGTCTTTTCCTTGTAGGATCGGGGCTAGGTCTTGTAGCGCTAGATACGTCACCCGCAATTCTAGCCAATTGATGTGATGGCGTTTTCCCCATGGAAGCCACGTGCCTTGCGTCATCCTGCCCTGTGAGTGCGTTCCCCAGCCCAACAAGCTGGCATTGTTGTCACTGTCGTCCGGACCTGATCAGCTAGAGGGAAGCCGGGCTTGAATCTGTCCGGATGTGCCCACCAGTTGAGGGACTTCTTGAGTGTCGTTGGAACTGTGATCCATGGGTTCTCGCCATGGGTCAGGAGGTCCTGCCATGGGTGCAGGAACCTCTGAAGCGACCGGGAATGAAATCTGGCTCAGTGGAGAATTCCCAGGTAGGAGGTCATGGCGCCCGGCAAGCTTGCTAGCATTTTGAGTTTGGTCTTGCGGGCGTTTGAAATTTGGTGGATTAAGAGGCATATCTTTTGTTGTCTTTGTTGAGTCAGGAAGAGTTTGCACATGATGGTGTCGATAACCACGCCCAGATGTTCTAGGATCTGGGAGGGAACGAGGTGACTTCTTGAAATTGACTAGGAATCCGTGCTCCTGTAAATGTGTGATGGTCCTGTTGACATCCCTCAATGCCTGTTTGCATGTTGGTGACCGAATGAGGATGTCTAGGTATGGGTGGAGTTTGATCCCCTCCATCTGCAAGTTCATGATGAGGGGGGATCAGCACCTTCGTGAACGTCCTGGGAGAGGTGGTGAGGCCGAATGGGAGGGCCGTGTATTGCCAGTGTTGACGGGTGTACTTGAACCTGAGCCACTTCCTGTGAGTAGTGATAATGGGGACATGCAGATAAGCTTCCTTTAGGTCGAGGGAGGTCAGTCACTCGCCCCGTGCAATCGCTACGCCAATGGATTGAACAGTCTCCATTTTGAACTTCCACACCTTGACCGCCTGGTTCAGAACCTTGAGTTCGAGAACCGCCCTCCATTCTTCCGACTTCTTCGGCACTAGGAACAAGATGGAATATAGTCCTTGTACTTCTTCGGGAGTTGGGACCGGCTCTATGGCTCCAGTGGCCTAGAGTCTGGCTATTTCCATTTGCATAGTTGGTGGAGACCGGTGAGGCACAAAAGTAGTGCTGGGGGGAGTGGTCGAACTCTAACGGTATTCCGGACCCAGGCGTCTGAGGTAGTGGTTACCCATTTCTCCGTGAACAGTTGCAGCCTGCTCCCCAGTCTTGTTTCGTAAGGAGAGGCTGTCCGGTCATGCGTCCGCCTTGGGATGCCTGGAGCTCTGCGAACGCCTGGCTCTGTTACTGTTCCCTTTCTGCTTGTTCCATCTGGGCCTGTATCTCTGCTGGTTCCCTCTCCATGGAAAAAAGGGTCGTCTGGAGTCCGATACTTGATATGTCGCACTGAAGGGACGAAAAGTCTTTTTTGCAATCCCCCCACTTTGCAGTGTTTGCTTTTTTATTTGTCTGCGGCGTCAGCGAGGACCTTATCTAGGCAGACGCCGAGAAGTTTGGCCCCTTGGAAGGGACAGCCCACCAGAGCATTTTTGGATGTGTTGTCCCCCTTCCAGGATCTGAGTCATAGGCGATGGCGGGCTACCACGTTGGAAGCCACTGCCCGGGATGCCCAGCGGAGGATATCTGTTGACGAATCCTCTATGAAGACATAGGCTATTTGTATCCTTGTGGATAGGATCCTGGTAATTTTCATTGAGACACTAGGGTCCCTGGCCCACTTGATCCACATCATCAGTGCCCTAGAAAAATAGGTTGTAAGAGTGGCCATTTTCACAATGGAGCCTACTTCCTCAAAATTCCTCCTTAAGTTGCACTCTATCCCCTTGTCAGTGGGGTTCCGTGGAAAACACTGTCCTTCGGTCGGGAAAACAGAATTCCTGGTGAGGGACGCTGCTGCTGCATCCACTTTAGGGATGGTCAGGAGAGACTCTTTGGTTTTTGTAAGGGAATAGAGGACTGTCTGCGTATTATTCATCCTGCACGCTTTATTAGGGAATTGCCATTCCGTCTTGATAATCTTTTCATACACCCTGTCCAGCACCATCCCTCTGTCTCTCTCCCTAGACTGAGGGATATACTCCCTTCCTTCTTCCTCATCTGAAGAATCTGAGGAGACCTGTTTGTCTTTCTTTTGCCACAGGTGGAGTGCCTTTAGGACCAGGGGGTAGATCTGTTCCCTGCACTTGTTGGGGAACTGTCTATCAGGGTCTGCTGAGACCGCGAGCCCTGTCTCCTCCAGCTCTCCCTCCTCTGGGGGGAAGCCCTCGCTCTGCAAGTCAGAGTCCTGTTGCTCGCCTGAGGCAAGGTTGTCTGAAGCCTTCCCCTCCTCCTCGCTGGTCTCTGCCTGGGAGATCAAAACCCCCTTGTTCCCTTTTCCTCTAGGTCTCTGGGTTCGCTACTCCTCGGAGGATTGGACAGACATCACCACTTCTGAGGCAAACCCCAACGATACTGGGGAGTCTAGAGGCCTCTGAGCACTGCGGGGTCTCTTGGTCCTGGGTCGTTTGCCTTTCCCCATGTCCCTGGAACGGCCCTTATAGGGGTGAGCTTTGTTCTTTCGAGGGGGAGATCTCTTCCTCTTTAGCTCAGATAGGATTTCCCTGAGGACTTCCATATGGGGGTCCTGGGCCAAGGGAGGAGGAAGCAGAGGGCTTACTGTTGCACCGTTTACTTCTGTCTCCGCGTCCGCTGTTGCCGCTGCCATTCTTCTCATGGTGGCCATTTTATCTCGCTCTCCTGCCGGCGCTGCTCTGACACGCGGCCTGTAGGGGGAGGGGCAATCTGGGGCCTGTCCTGCCGCTGCTCTTTCGCTTTCCTGCCTTTGTCGCTTCTTGTTGAGTGCGGCCTGTAGGGGGCGGAGCGATGTAGGAGCTGTCCTGCAGCTGCGCACCAGGCTACAAGCTGCGGGGTGCGAGAAAGGCCGCGGATTAGAGAGCCGCTACGTAGAGAGAATGCTGCCCCGGCTGGAGGCTGGGCGGCAGCGAGGGGGGGTTCCAGTCCCTGATAGCTCCCGCCCCTGATCTATGGATGCGTCGCTGTCGGGCTCTGGCTGCGACAGATGCAGGAGTCTACACTGCTCCCAGCTCCAGTGGGGTTAGGGTCTGAGGAGACCTATAGTGAGCACCCGGGGAGGGGAGGGGGGGGGACGGGGGACACTGCTAAACCTGCTCTTCGGGGGTCCCCACGCCAGATGGGGAAGGGAACACCCGGAAAGTCCTCCCCACCCCTCTCCTGAGGGGGGTGAACAGGGAAGGGAATTCCTCCCCCCCTGCACCTATGGGGAATTTCCTTTCTAGTTGAGGGCTGCCTTATTTTCCTGGAGGCAGCCAGCCTGCTTCCTGCCAGTGTGGAGGCAGACAACACACTGGAGAGGTAAGGATAGATCCCACAGAGCATGCTCCACAAAATCAGAATGTCTGCCTCCTACTGGTTGTGGTGGGGATCTACCCTACAGTACTGACTGGTCGTCCAGGAGGCTCTCCCGGGAGAAGTGTCTTGATTTAAAACTATGAGACAGGGAAGCTTTCCCTCAAAGGTGGTCTTTATTAGGCAATAACAATTTCTCACCTGGAACTGAAACTTAAAACCATGAATATCATTCCACATCAGCTCTGCAGAAGCCTATGTCTTCTTGATGTGCAGCCTATTAGCATTGCTTGGGCCACCTCAAAGTCTAGGCTCGAAAGTCATTAAAAACTCTTTAAATAAGGGGAAGGAAGCCACTTCACCCCCTTGATTCTTACAGATGAGGAATTAGTAATCAGTACTGCTAAAGAGTCTCTGAAACCCAGGATGCTTACACATATCAAGTTATAGGAAAACAAACAGTAAGGAAAAAAGGCGAGGATGAAAGGAAGGTTTATGGGCAGAGTTGGAGCGCATTAAGATGAGTTTAAGGAGCAACAGTGAGGCAAAACGGTGGGCACAATCCATAAACCACTTACTCCAGAGTAGGGCCTATTGAAGCCCTGTGAACTCCAATGGGACCGACTCTGGAGTAAGCGGCTTATGGCACGTGAAGGGATATGCTTGTGAGCAAAGGCCCTGCAATCATGCAGGAGATGGAGGAGAGCTGTGTAATAGACATGAGTGTCCATTA
This sequence comes from Sphenodon punctatus, assembly GCA_003113815.1. Lineage (NCBI taxonomy): Eukaryota > Metazoa > Chordata > Lepidosauria > Sphenodontia > Sphenodontidae > Sphenodon > Sphenodon punctatus. The sequence continues at coordinate 898,340 of QEPC01015304.1, read as the reverse complement.
CGGGCCTAGACCAAATTCACTTGCAATTTAAGCAGGATCTCAGTCCACCTTTTTGAGAGGCAAAACAGTTAGAAGCAGCACCTGGTTCCCACCCAGAAGTCCTCTCCTTACCAGTTATAGTCAAACCATGATGCATAGCTGGGGATAATGATGTGATTGGTCTGTTCGGTGACATTGTCTTCACCTGGGTCAATTGATCGACTCTGATCCCCTTTGTTGGGATCTTCATCTTCCTGCAAAAGGGAAAACACAGCATGGATTTCAGAAATGGGGGGCAATGGGAGTAAAGAGCCAGTGCCAGTGCCAGCAGGCTAACACACAGCGTACGCTCGCATTAGCTAAAACGTAGGCTTGAACAAGCTTTTATTGATGCAATTCCACAGGATCAATGAGGAAGGTCTCAGTGAACACAGCATGGACAACAGCATACGCTTACATGCAGCTTGTGTCCCCCGAGGCATTTTCATGCAAGGTTGGGTTTTTTCAATACAATAATGAATGACATGGCACTCAAGTGAAAACATTTTCTCTAACATTCATTTAGTTCAAGGTTTCTGCTGTGAGCGGCAAATAGACACATGATCAAGCAAGGATAACATCTAAGCGTCGAACATAAAAAGCAATACAATGTAAGAATACCCAAACTGCTTTTCTTGAGGATCAACCCTCCACAGCATTTGAAAGAATAGCTCTTTATTTAGCTTCCTAAATAGCCCGCATCACCACAATACCTATGGATTCCCAAGGACAGAATCTGAAAACAGCACTACCACCCACAAGCCTACATTCTTTCTGGCCTGTACAAAACACAGAGGTTACTTAATGCAACCAGTATTCCTCAAGAGGAAGTCTGCACGCAATGCAATCCCACCTGCCCTCCCCAGTGTTCAGAGCCTCTCATATGCAGGGGACTAAGGAACAGTATAGAACAGGGCACGGCTCTAGCCTACAACATACTAATGTCACGCAGGCAACCTATGCTAATCAGCTGTGAGAGCGCAACACTGGGAGGCTCAACACCCAATTATGTGTATGTGGATAGGGCTGGCCCTCAGCATCAGTACAGACGAGCTAGAGGATCACATTGCCTATCAAGAGCTGCCTCTCCTCTCGTGGGCTCCAGGACTACACGCTGTTCGTCGAAGCAGGCTTTTAGCATCTACACATTTTATCTCTGCATCATGCCACGAGGTGACATTGACCTTGTTAATGGAAGGATAGCTGAAATCAGTTACTACTAGCTTTCTTTCTTTCTTTTTGTACTTTTTCTACTCTGCCTTCAGATTTCACAATCACTGTCAAGGTCTTGGCCAGGTGGTCCATAGTCTAGAGCTCTGGTGCTATAGTCTTATTGACAAACAGAATTTCTACTCATGAAGATTCTGAGATAGCTTGTTTCAAAGATTTTAACGTGCTTGATCTTGCACTCGGAGTGTTAATCCCCTGCCAGCACTTCTTGTCCTGCTATCGTTTGGTGTCCTATTGGCTATGTTCATTTCACCCCATTTTAAAGATGCCTATTACATCCATTTCCGCAATTAATACTAGGCATTCTAGTTCACCCATCCTAGTTTTTAGACGTGTTATTTGTATCCAAGGACTTACATAAATTATTATTGTTCAGCAACACACCTGTGTCCCCCTCCCCCCCAATCAGGTTTGACTGTTCCTCATCAGTGTACATCACCACCCTCTTATCTTATTTACTAGAGATGTCAGGCTTTCCCCTTTAGTAACTTCATATTTACAAGAGGTCTTACGATGGGTTCCAAAGAAAAAAAATCAAATGGCTACAATTTTTTTTTATTATATAAAACAGTTAAAAATATGAAAATATATTCCAAATACCATCAATATATATACAACCAATGTGCTCTATAAGTCCAAATATTCACAATATGAAATATGTCAACCCTATGCATTTCGGGTTAACAAACTCTTCTTCAGGGGCATATATGAGAACACTCTAAAAATAATACAAATTTGAAAATTTGAAAAATAAAAAGCCTACCAAAACATTGATTTTTAAAAATATTATATATTATATTAATATATTATATTTTATATATATATTATATATTTTATATATACATTATGTTGTGCAAAAACCAAACCCCAACTTTGTTAATATATCATTTAAAGAAAATAGCAAATTAAGAAACCAAATAGTTAAAACCCTCTACTGTATGTAGACAAAAAACACTGTAATAAAATCTATAATCTACTATAATAAAGATATATCTGCATAACTATCTAGCCCAATTCAAAAAATCAAATCAAATCAATGTATTTTTATTTTCCCACATGCATTTGTGGCTGTTGAAAAGGATATACTGATCTAGGTAGGCCAAAACTGATTTTTTAAATTGGGTTAGTTATGCAGATTCATCTTTATTAGAGTAGATAGGAAAATTGGGCGCTTACCTTCTGAATTTTCCTTCTACAGGGAATCCTCCTGGACGGCCAGTGAAACAGTAGGGTAGATCCCTGCCACTACCAGTAGGAGGCAGACTTCTTGATTTTTTGGAGCATGCTCAGAGGGATCTAGCCCCTAAGCTCAGTAAAACTTTCTGTAACTATAGAAAAACCTTGTTAATAACATTCAAATTATTCAATGGTTCCCGACATCCATCCTAACGGGGGAGGGGATCAGGATCAAACGTGTACTAGCTACGAGCACATGAACCAGGCACCTCAGAGTGCCTGGTTCTCGCTCTGGGTGGGACTGGCCATCCAGGAGGATCCCCCGTAGAAGGAAAATTCAGAAGGTAAGTGCCCAATTTTCCTTTCTCCCGGGGAATCCTCCTGGATGGCCAGTGAAACAGTAGGGACGTACCACAGAGGTGTCCCAGTCCTAAAATATATCGAGAGGGAAGCAGAGAGAGACATAAGGAAGGACTCTAGATGTAAGACGATTAGAAGCATCCTCTATAGGACTGCCTGTAGCACCCGTGTCTTGAAGGCTGCATCGGCTGATTCGGGGATCTTATAGTGCCTTGTGAAGGAGTGCACCGAACACCAGGTTGCTGCACGACAGATTTCCCCGTAGGAGGCCGAATTTCTGAAGGCTTGGGAGGTGGCTGCTCGACTAAGGGAGTGGGCAAAAAACCCCGCTGGTTTTTTTTTTTGCCCTCCACCCTGTAGGCCTCTGTGATGCAGAGCGACATCCAGCAGGCGATAACTGCTTTGGATGCCCTCATGCCTTTTCTCTGAGGGCTGTAGGAGACAAATAGGGAGGACGACTTTCTAAAGCGAGTCGTTCTGTCCAGGTACACTCGCAGCACTCTTTTAACATCAAGGGTGTGCCAGACTTGTTCCTGCAGGTGAGTTGGATTGGGGCAAAAGGAGGGAAGAACTACCTCCTGCTCCCTGTGGAATCAAGTGTCTACCTTCAGGCAAAAGGCCGGGTCTAGCCTGAGGTCCACTGAGGACTCCTTAAAGGACCAAAAGGCGGGGTCCATGGATAGGGCGCTAAGCTCAGAGACTCTGCGAGCTGAGGTGATGCCTATGAGAAAGGCCATCTTGAGGGACAAAAAATATAGGGATACCTCCAAGAGGTTCAAAGGGAGTTGAGGTGAGAGCCCTGAGGAGCAAATTTAGGTTCCCTGAGGGGAAGCGGTGAGCTACCGGAGGAGAGAGGACTCTCGCTGCCCTTAGGAACCGGATGATGTGGGGGTGCCTTGCCACCCTGAGTCCTTTGACTGTGCATAGTACGTTATTCAGGGCTGCTACCTGCCTTTGGAGGGTGTTGGGCTTTAACCCCTTGTCTAGCCCTTCCTGTAGGAAATCTAAAATAAACCTAATGGGGGCTTTAGCTGATCTAAGTTCCCTGGTCTCGCACCACTGGGCAAAGGTGGCTCATGTACTCTGATAGATGCGCTTAGCGGCTGGATGCCTTGATTGCAACATGGTGTCTAGGACTTGTTGGAAGTAGCCCAACTTCCTCAGCACTCTCCGTTCAACTTCCACACTGTTAAATACAGGGCTTCTGGATTGTTGTGCAGGATGGGGCCCTGCGACAGAAGGTCGGGGATGGCCGGGAGTCGGAGGGGAGGCTCTGGACTCAAATCCAGTAGGTCGGCAAACCATGGGTATTGTGGCCAGTACAGCGTCACTAGGATGATGGTTGGCCGCTCTCTCTTGATTTTCACCACTGTCCTGTGTATGAGAGGAAATGGTGGGAAAGCATACAGGAATCCTGTGGGCCAGGTCAGGTTCAATGCATCGAAGGCTGCAGCTCCGCGATTCGGAAATCGGGATACGAAGATGCCCATCTTCGCATTGGCTGGTGATGTGAAGAGGTTGACTTCCAGTCGCCCAAATGCCTTGGTTATGGCCTCGAATGCTGTCGGGTGGAGAGCCCACTCTCCTGGGTCGATCTGTTCCCGACTTAGCCATGGCTTGTGTGTTCTTTGTTCCCCTGATGTGAACTGCTTTGATGGATTTCAGATTAGTTTCTGCCCATTTGAGGAGGGTGGTTGCCTGCCAGTGGAGAGACTTGGATCGAGAACCGCCCTGGTGATTTATGTAGGCTTTCACCACTGTGTTGTCCGTGTATACTAGCACATGTTGTCCTTGGAGAATTGGAGCAAGGTCTTGCAGTGCTAGATAACTGGCTCGGAGCTCCAGTCAGTTGATGTGATGTTAAATTTCCCACGGGAGCCACTTGCCTTGTGTCGTCCTGCCCTGGGTGTGCACTCCCCAGCCCAAGAGGCTTGCGTCTGTTGTCACGGCCGTCCTGTCAGGGTCTGAGATTGGGACCCCAGATTTGAATAGGCCCTTCTTTGTCCACCAGTGGAAGGATTTCTTGAGAGCTGGTGAGATTGAGATCCATGGGTTTCCTCCCTGGGTCAGGAGATCCTGCCAGGGGTGAAGAAACTGATGGAGTGGTCTCGAGTGGAATCTGGCCCAGTGCAGTATTCCTAGACAGGAGATTATAGCCCCTAGAAGGCTGGCGAGGGTTTTGAGTCTGGCCGTGCGTGTTTTCAAGATCTGGTGGATTAGGGACAGGAGATTTTGTTGCCTCAGTTGCGTCAGGAAGATCCTGAAAGTGAGGGTGTCCAGGACTACCCCTAGGTGTTCCAGAGTCTGGGAGGGGTTGGTGTGGCTCTTCTTGAGGTTGATTACGAAGCCGTGCTCTTGTAGGTACTCCATGGCTCTGCGAAAGTCTATCAACATCTGTTCGTAGGTGAGTGATCGAATGAGGATGTCGTCGAGGTAAGGGTGTATTTTGATGCCCTCTCTCCGTAGGTTCGCAATGAGGGGGATCAGTACCTTTGTGAATGTCCTGGGTGAGGTAGCAAGGCCGAAGGGGAGGGCCATGTACTGCCAGTGTTGTCGGGCATACATGAACCTGAGCCACCGTCAGAGAGGGAAGAATGGGAACGTGTAAGTATGTGTCCTTGAGGTCGAGGGAGGTCAGACACTTGCCTTGAGAAATCGTAATGCTAATGGGATTGGAGAGTCTCCATCTTGAATCTGCGGGGTTTTACGGACTGGTTTAAGCTTTTTAGGTTGAGGATTGCATGCCATTCCTCCGACTTTTTTGGTACTAGGAACAGGATTGAATACAGGCCGGACCTTCTTTCGTGTGGGGGTACCGGTTCTATTGCTCTGATGGATTGGAGCCTGGCTATTTCTGCTTGCATGATGGAATGTTTGGTTGGGTTGTTGGAGACTGTTGAGACACAGTAGGAGCATTAGGGGAAGCAGGAGAACTCTTGCATATCCTCTTTGTATGGTTCGGAGAACCCATGCGTCTGAGGTAATGGTTTGCCACTTCTCCGCAAACAGTTGTAGCCTGCCTCCTAGTATCACCTGGTCGAGAGGAGGGAGGGATGCGTAGTCATGCGTCTGTCTTTGGACGTCCGGAGCCCTGTGTGTGCTTGGCTCTATTTCCAGTTCCCTTCTGTTTGTGCCATCTAGAATGGTATCTTTGTTGGTTTCCTCTGTGTGGGTAAGAAGGGACGCCTGGATCCACCCGATGGGGAGTATCCTGCGCTGAAGGGATGAAAGGGCTTCTGTGAGATCCTAATGCTTTGCAAGGTGTGTTTTTTGGATTTGTCAGCTGCATCTGTCAGGACTTTATCCAGGCAGACCCCAACGAGCTTAACCCCTGGGAAGGGGCCTCACTCCCACTAGGGTATTTTTGGCTGTGTTGTCCCCTTTCCAAGATCTGAGCCAGAGGCAGCGGCAGGCTGCTACGTTGGAGGCTGTCGCATGTGATGCCCAGCGGAGGATATCTGTGGATGAATCTGCTATGAAGGCATATGCCAGCTGGATTCTGGTGGAAAGAATCCTCGCCATCTTCATCGAGACCGTGGGATCCCTGGCCCTTTTGATCCAGGTCATAAGGGCTCTTGAGAAGTAGGAGGTGATGGTGGCCATCTTTTTTTATCGAGGCTACTTCAGTGCACTCCCCTCTGAGGAGTGGGTTTCTGCTACCTCCTCTTCCTCCTCACTGGGAGGTATTGGGGGGGGGAGCCTTCCCCCCCCACTCCTTTTACCCCTGATTGGAGCCTGTTCCTCTTCGGAGGAGGTTAGGGACTTCACCTCCTCTGAGGTTCCCCCCGATGAGGCGGGAGAGTCTAGGGGCTTTGCGGGGTTTCTTGGGCATGGGGAGCTTGCCTTTGCAGGGATAGGCTTTTTTGGCTTTAATGGGAGATCTCTTCCGCTTTAGTTCTTGGAGGATTTCCTTAAGTACCTCCATGTGAGGGTCCCCTGGCCGGGGGAGGGGTACGCGGGGGACTTACGGCTGCTGTGGGTGCCGTCGCTTCCGTTGCTGTCTCTGTATCAGCCGCTGCTGCCGCCATTCTCCTCGTGGTGGCCATTTCAGTATCGGTTTCGCTTTCCCTGCTACCACTTCTCTGTGTGGCCTGGTGGGGGAGAGCGAACCGGGGCCTCTTCTGGTGCCATGTGCCGGGTTGGGAGCCACGGGATGCGGGGCGGAGGGGGTAAACCCTTCGGGTTGCTGCAGCAGCTCAGCGTTGGGATTTTGAGTGGAGAGCCGTGGAGGGCGGCCGATCTGCTTGAGCCAGTTCTGCTGCGGCACTGTCGGGCTCTCTGTCGCGGCCGATAGGAATGCCGTGTCCGCTCTGGGTCCTAGTGGGGGAAGGGTTCCGTGGGCCCAATAGACAGACCCCTTGGGGAGCTGCTAAGCTCGCTCTACAGGGCCCCCCACGCCAGCTGGAGAAGGGAGCAGCCGGGTCCAGTTCTCCAAGCCCCTCCTGAGGAGAGGGGTGAACAGGGAGTGGAATTTCTCCCTCCCTGGCACCTGGAGACCTTCCTAGGCTGTTCTATTGTTCCTGCTGCCTGTATAACTTAGTCTGCAAAGGAGGCAGCTAGCCTGCATCCTATCAGTGTGGAGGCAGACAAACAACTGGCGTTTAGGGGCTAGATCCCTCTGAGCATGCTCCAAAAAATCAAGAAGTCTGCCTCCTACTGGTAGTGGCAGGGATCTACCCTACTGTTTCACTGGCCATCCAGGATTCCCTGGGAGAATATATATTTTATTACAATGTAGAGGGTTTTAACTATTTGGTTTTTTAATTAGCTATTTTCTTTAAGTGATATATTAACGAAGGTGGGATTTGGTTTTTGCACAATGTATATACAAATTTCAATGTTTTGGTAGGTTTTTTATTTTTCAAATTTGTATTATTTTTAGAGAGAGTTCTCACACATGCGCCTCTAAAGAAGTTTTTTTTTTGGTTTTGGCTTATCATGGACTCCCCCACAGCTGTCTTGTTTTCCCAAACCTTCGCTTAATAGTTCCTGCACAGCCTTTTTTAGTCTTATTCGCTAGCAGTCCGGTTTTGTTCTGATTTAGGTAGCGTTAAACCATTCCTATTTAGGTTCCTTCTCCTAGAAAAGTCCCCCAGTTCCTAATGGACCTAAATCTCTCCTCTCCCCACTCTCCTCTCATCCATGCATGCATTGAGATTCTGCAGCTCGCTCTTACTGACCCTGTGTATTTCAGAGAATGCTCCTGGACGTGAGCCTTTTACCAAACAGCTTAAATTTAGCTTCTGGGACCTTGTTCTTACAACACTACTCAGTATCTGCATATACCACAACCACCAGATACTACATACTCCCCAGCATCCCCCCATAGGGCTGATTTAAACGTCCTGTGACATTTGCTACCTTTGCACCCGGTAGCAATCACGACAGTGTCTTTCTGGCCAACAGAAACCAAATGTCTTAATTAGCAAGCCCCCTCTATTGTCTTGTTCTTTCTATCAGCTAGGTCCCCTCCTCCAGGGAATATCCTCAGTGCAACAGCATAAATATTTTCTTCATTAGCCCACTTATCCCAAGACAAGAAAACTGTAAGAGGACCAAGCATTGCCTCTATCCTGGCTTGAGAGAGGGGGACCCAGGATACAAGAAGCTGCCAAGTGGCTGTGATTTTTGGAGACTGCTGCAATGTTAAGGTGTCTAGGAAGGAAAAGTGAGCTGAATGATTAAAAAACCCAACAACTAATTGTTGGAGGAAGCTGCTCTCTCTGGAAAGGCAAGATTGAAGTGAATAGTATCCCAACTATGGGCTTCTAGTAGTGTGAGGGGATTAGGCTACATTTTAAAAGCTGCAATTTACTAGAGTTCTTTTTGTGTAATTCCAATGTGGGAAGCTTATGGAAACGAGCTATTAAGAAGATACGTTTCCAAATTAGCCCAAAGCACAAAAGGTTAAGTATTACAAGCATATTAAAAGACTAAACAAAGTCCAATACGTAAATATTTTCAACCATTGGATCCTATTTGCGACAGTCTCTCTCATCACTTTCGTTAAACCTTCAAGTCTCAGGCAGAGAAGCCAAACATGGAGTGCAGTCCGTGCTGGCTTCCCTGCTGGGAGGAGTGCGGCACAAAAAAGGGCTTGCAGAGCACGGAGAACTGGGATGAAAACTCCTGCACAATCCATTTGCACATGCAGAATGCTAACATTTTTTAAAAATTCAGGTTGTAATATTACTACTAAACCGGCAGTGCCCAGAGAATACGAGGATGTACGCAGGGAAAGAGGCATCAAGAGAATACATTCCACTTTCAGACACTGTTTTATGGGAATTGTTTTTAGAAAGCCTTGCAGTGTGCTCTACTTTAAACTAGAGCTAAGCAACTCATGGCCCATGGACCAAATACACCCCAGAGCCATTTCTATTTGGCCCCTTTCCAATTCCCTAGCTCTGGTCCATAAATCCAGCCCCTACCACCCTCAAACCCTGAAGGAGTGAGCTCAGGGGGAACGGAGCAGATACTGGAACATGTGCTGAAGGACTGGGATGGATCTATGTGACAGTCATGATCTGGGCCCAGCCCTCGCAGCCTCACGCTCATCTAGCCTGCAGAGTCTGCATTTCTTTTTTTAAGTGACCCATGGGTAGGGAAAAGTTCCCAACATTGATTTAAGCCTTCTCAGACTCCTTGCCTCGCTCTTTTGTTTCTAAAAAAGACAGTTTAAGGGACTCATGTACAATTTAGTAAAACACTGACCTGCCCATGAAATCTACCACCTGCCATGCCCAGAGAAAAAAGGGAGTATCATCTAACCACCAGAAAGGGTGTGTGTATGTGGCGGGGAGATGGAGATACAAAAGGTCAAAGCTGGTTTAAGGTATGAAGTAACCTTACGGTAACCATTCTTTTTACCACGCAGGGAAGAGCTTCACAACAATAGAAGACCCTCTGTTACCAAATATGGTTTTATTCTTACAATTAAAAAAATTGCCACAGCTTAGATTCTTGAAAGTCAGATAAAACCTATAGCCTAAACCTCTCCAAATGAACAGGTTGCAGTTACCTTTCCTCCTGTTGCCACTGTCTCCTCATCCTGCTCATCTGCAAGGAAAAGAGCACAGGAAATTTAATGCTAATAGAGGGCTTTTGGATTACTAACCAGTCTTTATAGCAATGCAATCATCTAATTGGACAGGACTGTTTGTGTTTGGTAAGAGGGAGGAAAATACGGACAAACTATTACTAAAACACAATCATATCTCTTTGCACACAATAAGCTGCCTCAGAGAAAAGAGAGGATAAGAACAAGAACACGGACTACGGATAATTAAAATCCTTCAGCACTTGGGGAATTCATCATGAATGAATGTCCAGGCTAGTCCGTCAATGCAGCCTTGCGTACAAGCGTACAGGCGGCTGCACTCACTTGGGCACGGGTGAATCAGAGATTCAATGGAACGCTCAAGCAGACGCAAAGGAAGATCTACCATGAAGAGGCATCTCTGCACCACACCCCATGTCCTTGGCTCAGAAAATAATGAGGATTTGTGCACGGAGAGAGGCGTCAAGAGAAGAATACATTCTACTTTCAGGTGCTGTTTTTCTGTGAGACAAAAATTAACACCTAAATGCAGACTCAACAGTTGGAAGCACTGCTAAATATTTGTGCGACCACAAAGGACAGATTTAATTATTTTGATACCTTGTAGAGATGCGTTTATTGGACACGATGACTAGAGCATGAAACTTATTACCTAGATCTGCTACTGTTCCTCCTTTCACCGGGGTGTTTTCGCTGTCTTTCTTTGGGTTCACTGTAAAATTAAACACATTTGGAAGTGTCAAATGCTGCACTTTCTGCTAAGACGGAAAGGTCAGGTGGGGGGGAAAGAATCATGAGAGCTCTGTATCCCCAGGTAAGCACATCCGTCACAGAAGCAGCATTTAGCAATACAGATATATCGAGTCTGTTGGAGGTGGAGGGAAAAGGGAAAAATCATCACCATGAATGACTCTGTTTTGCTGGGTTTTCCACCCTGTAGAGGAAGAATATTGCTGGCACATGCTATAATAAAAATGATAGTGAGCACATTACACTTGATGCATGGACACAATTCCATCAACCTATTTTAAAATACCACCACCCTAGCTGAGCTACTGAGCTCTTTTCAATCCCACTTTTAAATTGGCCACATTTAATCTGGCAAATGCATACAGAAAAAAATGGCATCAAATCATAAGCCCATAGATCGTGCCACAATGGGTAGCTTGTAACAGTGAGAAAAAGGAGAAAAGGAAGGCAGAGCCAAGAGAAGGTGTTGAAAATTTATATTTGTGATTAAGACTAGTATTAATTACATTACTTGATTTATTTGGAATCCAGTCCTGCAGTGTGAAATCCTTAGATACCGGATAAGCAGCTCACATATCAGAGCAACGTGATACTCCTCAGCCTCCCAGTTCCCAAATATAGTTTCCCCCAAAGCTGGACCGTAAGAGTTTACAGCCATTAATGTGGAAGTGCGATTTGTAGACCTTGGTTCTGTGAATCTGTGTCATGCTGGATAGACTGCTCCATTTGTTGCTTGCATGAGGGCAGTTCAAGAGAGGCCAAGCGATCCTGTGCAGTCTCAGCAGATGAGAGCGGGGTGGGGCCATAGCTCAGGTGGTAAGAGTGCGTGCTTTGTATGTATAAAGTCCCAGGTTCAAACCCCGGCATCTCCACTTCAGAATCCCTAGTAGCACGCCTGGGACAGGCCTCTGCCGGAGACCCTGGGAGAGCTGGATTTGGACCCGAATTTGAAACCCCTGCTGTTGTGACAATACTGGGCTAAGATGGACCATTAGTCTGACTCAGGCAGTTTAGTTTAGCGCTCCGGGGGGAGGGGAGACAAAGCTGATTTGCCTTTTTCCTCAGGGCCCATTTGGGAAGTGTGTCACAGCCTTTATTCCAACACGATCAGGAAACTGGTCCTTTGCCAAAAATGCAAATCCATTTCTCCCCCACGATACCACCCACCCCACCCCCCAAAAAAGTATTGCAGTCGCCAGTGAACACAGAGTTATGTTAAACATGACAGCAAACAGAACCAAGGACAGCCTTGCTAGTGGCCATACCAGCAATCAGGGACCAGACAGAGGTCCATCCCAGATTACAGGGCTCTCGCACTCTACTAGGTTTAGTTGAGACTAGAGCAGGAGTGTCCCTTCCTAGGCTTGGGGAAGTAGAAAGCCTCCCTCTAGCTTTTAAAATGCCAAGTCTACCAGTTAATAAGAGACCAATAAACGTTTCCTGCTTTGAGAAGGAAGACCAATTTAACTACATCCCACAAACTGGATAGTCAGTTGAATTATTAATTATTATTATTACTATAGCGCCAGCAATGTACCGGTTGCTGTACAACCAGTAGTTAGAGATATGTCCCTGCCCCAAGGGGCCTACAATCTAATAAAGACAAGGGAAAGGGGAACATAGGGAGAGACAAGGATACATTCATGAAGATGAGAACTCACAGCTGCACATGCGACAGGGAAGAGGAGCACTCCAAGCAAAGGAGAGAGAGGAGGCAGCTGTGACGAGTCTACTTGGTTGAGGAACTAGGAAAAGTCTGACGGAAAAGGTATGTTTTCAGGAGAGATTTGAAGGTTGGGATGTAGGGAGCAGGACAAATGTATCCAGGGAGGGAGTTCCAGGCAAGAGGGGCAGCAAGGGAAAAGGGGTGAAGACAGTTTGAAGAGCAAGAGAGGCAGAGTGGTTTGAAGAACAAGAGAGGCAGTGGTGGCGGTAGAGGAAGCTCCTGGGCAGGAATGTGGCAGGAAACAAGCATGGAGAAATATGGGGGAGCAAAGTCATGAAGAGCCTTGAATGTTCTCACGTTTCTGCAAACTCTACAATCTGTACCAGGCGTTGCTCATTTAGTTTGCAGGATAAGGCAAGACATGTTAGTATCTGGCACCTAACATGGTATATTTTATCATTTTGTTTTTGTTCTTCAGAAGTATGTCTGTCTCTGTTAAAAAGAGAAGTCAAAATACAGAATAACCCCACTCCCCTTTTTCTTTGCATCTCCCCGGAACCCCACCTCACTGCATTGCAAATCATGCCCAAGGCCTAGAGGGCAGCTGGGGTGTTGCTGTGCAGCGGAAGTGGAATGTAGCCTCTTGAAGGTGGTTCGTGCCAGCAGCAGGAGGTGGGTGCTCCTGGAAGCGCACATCTAATGCAGAGAAACTGAGGGGTTACAAGCCCTAAGGTTCCCTCTGAGGTCAAGTCCCTGAGCATGCTCACTGAGGACTGGAGGGACAGAGTGGCTAAGTCCCCAAGCATACACAAAGGAAACCAGATCAGCTTCAGAAACCAAATCCACAGGCATGCTCAGAGTGAGTGGGCCTGGCTGAGCATGCCCAGGGCCTATAAAACCTAGACGGACTAGTTGGCAGAGGTGACCCTAGGAGAAGGACGTCTCTAGAAAGCTCCCCTGTGAGAAGGCTGTAGGACCTGGACAAGCAGACTTTCTGCAGAGCAGTGGGTTTAACCCGGAGAGTCCTACAGGGAAACTAAGTGTGGACTCAAGTCTAGTCAGCCAGAAGGGTATCACCTGGCTGGAAACCTGGTTAGAGAGATTATTAAGAAGCAGAGGGTGGATGTCTGGCTGGAAAGATTGTGTATCTCTAGGGAGTAAACAGCCTATGGATGGACCATGTGTATATAATGGTGGTGAACTATATATAGTTGAGAGCAGAGAGAGATACTGCATATGGACTGTGTATAAGGAATGAAAGTGATTATTCAGCTGATTCCTTGAGTGAGAGTGACTGTACAGGGTCTGGTCCTTCAAGGCTTACCCCGGGAGAACACACCCTGTTATAGCAGAGCTTCCATTTCTCAACACTCCGCTAAAGCAGCAGCAAAGAGAAGAGCCCCTTGCTAAGAGTGCCAGGCCACAGCTTGCAAGGAGGGGTGAGGACAGCACGAGGGATTTTATCCAGGACTGCAAAGGCCTTTGAACCAGCCCCAAGTATAAAGGAATGTAAACACACAGAACTCTGCCACACAAAGACATTCCCCCACCCCCCGGCACATATTCTGGCTGTGGGGGGTTGGATACATGCGGGGATCGGCTGGTCTGAAAGCCACCCCCGCGCGGCTTTGCCGGCAGATACGCGCAAGGATGCAGAGCAGGAAATCGAGCTCTGCATCCCTTTGTGTGTCTGCCAGCAAAAACGTGGGGTGGGGTGGGGTGTGGCTTTCGGACGAGCCGATCCTCACGCATATCCTGGCTGCGCATTCCGCCCCGCAGCCAGAATATGTGCGGGGGGGGAGGGGGGGAAGGGAAGGGCGCAGTGCATTGCCGCTTTACTGTTCTCCCTACGCATTGGGAATCTTGGTTCTCTAATAGTTAGAATAAAGGGTGCTTAAGAGGCAGATTCTATTCCTAGCAGTGCAGCTAATGCAGTGTGCCACCTTGAGTAAAACCACCTGCTTCCCTTCAGTTCACGCATTGGCAAGATTTGCATATTCAGCTCCCTTTTCAGATGTAGTGGGAAGTACTTTAAGACCCTTAAAGGAGCTTCCATTACCCTTCTTACACCAACCACCACCAACCTGGACAGTATAAAGCAGGGGTGGGGAATCTCAAGCTCAGGGTCAAATGCGGCCCGTGGCTAATTTTTATTTGGCCCCTTTGAGGTTCCTGAATAGGATCCAGTTCCTACCTCCAAAAACGGAGAGACTGAGCTCAGCGGAAGGGAGCAGAGATGAGGGCGTGCATGTATGGACAGATGAGATTCAGGATCTGGACCCTTCACTTCTTGAGCTCACCCCTTAAGCACCCGACCCCCAACCTCTAGACAACCCTCAAAATGTGTGCGTGGCCCTCGGGAGGGAAAAGCTTATGAAGGCTGAGGGCAAAGTCTTGGTTTGGCAGATTTCCATATATTTGTTTCATGATAAAGTTGGATGCAGAAGGGTAAACTGCAATAACCAGAAGCACTGACTAAATAAAATCAGACACATACAGAACCCAAAAGGAGAGCTGTAGAGATAGGTTGTCAAATTTGGACAACAATGTACCATGAAAATAGTGTACAATGTTCAGTAAATGCTTTAATATTCTTCAGTGGAGCTGAGAGGGTAGGTGGGAGCAAAGCACAAGATGATATTTTACCATTTTTGGGAAGTACCACTTCCTCTATGTTAGGCACAGGTGTTGGGTCCTCCATGTCCTTGGTAAGATCCTCTTGCTCATCCTCATCCTTCTGACCTCGCCTTTTCCCGTACAGACCGGCTTGTCTGAAACAGAGCAGAGAGGAACAATTTCTCTGCAAACCGCCGCCTTGGGGGTTTCTAGAATTGGACCAGATTCCCACCGGGATGTGGAAACACTTAAGCTGCTGCAAAAAGCAGCTTTCCCTTCAAGTCAGTATTAATGCAATAACCCAGCACCGTGTTAAGATGAACATTTTCATACCAAAACTAAATTTCAATTCAGAAAGCAGCTTTCTCCCCATTAAAATCCCTTCTTGCAGATTCAGGCCATGTTCTCCGCATGGCTTTGGACTTCAAACAGCAGCTGCATTTCCACCTGCTTTGAAGTGCTAAAACAGGGTATTGGAGGCTCTCCTGTATCAGAGCACTAAGTGACATATTGACACCTACCCAAAGCACACAGGTCCCAAATGCTTACAGCGTAGCCTTTGCTACAGATAATTAAGTAAAAGCTGGCTGCACAGGGCCAAACCAACATGAGATTATTTAAAGCAGATTCCCCCCGACAATAGCCTTGGAATATCCAATCCAGTTTAGCATGAAGACTGCTTGAATGTTCAGAGCACTGAACGCTTATATCTTTATTTGGAGGGATGTTCCCTGCCTCCCAATCCAAAAGATGCCTTTTGGTAATATTTAGGCTACGGTGCCTAAACCACTTATTCCCCAAAAGTCCTATCCACTTTACTGAGACTAATCTGAAGCAAGTGGTTTTAGGATTAAAGGTTCAACATGGTGCATCTACACCAAGTTAAATGGTCGATTTAAAAATCCTCTCTCTTCTCTTTTGCTGATCTTCAACGAGCTTGGCCCCTGCCATGTCATTTCCCCATTTCAGCACTTAAAACAGGTTTTGAGGTTAAAAGACTTCAGCCAAGAGCAGCTTTTCTATTGAGGTTTTATTTTTAAAAAAAACACCAACCTGCCACAGAGTAACTGGACTGGAAGGAAGCCCAAGGGTTATCTAATCTAAGCCCCTACCATTAAACAAGATCCACTGAACCTACCTCATCCCTGAGAGCTGTCTGTCCAAACTATTCTTAAAAGGCTTCAATGATGGAGCTTCCACTGCCTCCCGTGGGAAATTATTCCACTGTCTAACTGTCCTGGAAGTTAGAAAATTCCTTCCTAATCTTTTCTTGTTTAATTTAAGCCCATTACTTCTAAAGCCTGTCCTCAGTGGCTAGAGACCAGAGCTGGGTACCATTTTCCTTAGAGCAGGGTTAATTCTATTTGAACCCTACCATCATGCCCTGGCATTTAGGCTAAACATGTCCAGTTCTTTCAAATCTCGCCTCACAAGTCCTTCCCTCCATCTCCTTTATCATCCTTGTTGCTCTCCTCTGCGCCCCCCCCCCCCATCAGTATCCTCAAAGTGAGGCACCAAAAACCAGGCACACAGCTCTAGAGCAGTGCTACTCCCTCACTTGTCTATGGTAGTTAAGGTCCCTCCCCCCCACCACATGCATACACACACATTGCTCCCTCCTCTCTCCTTCCCAATCTCCCCTCCTTCCCCCACCTCGTTCTATTTCTCCCCCCTGCCCTGCCATCCTATTTCTTCACACACACACACACACACACACACACACACACACACACACACACACACACACACACACCCCAACCCCCCAGTGCATTCAGACTGGAGTTAGGTGTTTGCAAAACGTGTCCTTCTCATGCCCCCACCCCAAGGGCCCACCTTCTGGTCTGAGGATGTTACCAGTGAAAATGTTACCAGGAACAGTCATACCTGTGTACATATGTTTTATGTTCATGTCCCTCTACATGCTCATAGAAAACAGAGATCCATCAAACCCTCCTGTCTCCAACAGCGGCCAATCTTGGTTGCTTGGGAGAAGTACCCACCAGGTCATAACAGGCAATTCATTCCCTGTTCACTCCCAGTTCCCGACAGTAAGAAGTTACATCTAGCCTAGATGCTACATCTAAACCTAGCAGCCATCAATGGACCTACTCTCCAAGAACTTATCCAATCATTTTTTGAAAACCCAGCTATACATGGCCTTCACCACATCCTCTGGCAACAAATTCCACAAGCTAATTGTGTGCTGAGGGAAAAAATATTTCAAATTTGCTACCAGTTAGTTTCATGGATTGTCTCCTTGTTGTAGAGGAGAGGGTAAATAACCATTCCCTATTTACTCATTCCACCCCACCTATGATTTTATAAACTTCTATCCTATCCCCCCCTCAGCTGTCTTCTCCAAGCTGAGGAGCCTTAAGCTATCAAGCCTCTCTTCATACGGAAGCTGATCCATACTCGATCATTTTTGTTGCCCTTCTCTGTACCTTTTCCAGTTCTACCATATCTTTTTTGAGATGGGGTGACCAGAACTGCACACAATACTCTAGGTGCGGTTGCACCATCGATTACAATCGTTTCAGTTTTATTCTCTATCCCTTTACAAATAATTCCTAACATCCTGTTTGCTTTTCTGATTGTTGCTGCACCAAGAGCTGAGGATTTCAATGTATTGTCCACAATGACCTCAAGATCCTTTTCCTGACTGTAACACCTAATTTAAAACCCAACATTATGTATGTATAGTCTGGATTATTTCTCTCTATGAGCATCCCTTTGCACTTGTCCACATTAAATTCCATCTGCCACTTAGATGCCTAGTCTCCCAGTCTTACAAGACCCTTCTGGCAAGTCTTCACAGTCAGCTCGGGTTTTTAACTACCTGCCATCTGCAAATTTGGCCACCTCACTTTTTACTCCCTTTTCTTGATTAATGAATATATATTAAACAACACGATCCCTGTACGGATCCCCGGGGCACGCCACTATTTACTTCTCTCCATTGCGAAAGCTGACCATTTAGTCCTACTCTTCGCTTCCTATCCTTTAACCAGTTACCAATCCATAACAGGACACTGCCTCCCACCCCATGACTATTTTAACTTCCTCAGGAGTCTCTTGTGAGGGACTTTATCAAACACCTTCTGAAAATCCTCACACACTGTATTGACCAGACCACCCTTATCCACATGCTTATTTATAACCTAAAAAAATTCAAAGAGATTAGTGAGGCATAACTTCCTTTTGCTAAATCCACGTTGCCTATTCCCCATCAATATGCTCGGTAATTCTGTTCTTAGCAAACATTTCCACCAGTTTGCCCGGCACCAACAGTGGGCTCACCTGTCTGTAGTTTCCAGGATTGCCTCTGGAGCCCTTTTAAAATATTGGTGTTATATTCGCTACCCTCCAGTCCTCAGGTACAGAAGCAGATTTTAGAAATAGGTTACAAATTAACAATAGTCGTCGTCCTGCACTTTCATATTTGAGTCCCTCCAGAACGCTGGGGTGAATACAATCTGGTCCCAGTGACTGACAAACTATAAATAGTAACCTATGTGTTCTAGAACCTCCTCCAGAGTCATGTTAATTTGTGACAGCTCCCCCAATTCATTCCGGCTGGAAGTACAGCTTCCAGCCAGTTGCTTGCCATTTGGTATTTCTACTTTTGATTTCTCTCTCCTACGCGTAAGACTTTGCATTTGACTTTATTTCCTCTTTCAGTCCTTCATAGATCAGAGCAGCAGAGACAGGGTCCCCTGATCACTGTTTTCTCCCACTGGTAGCAATGGGAACACACAGTGCACGCAGGTAACTGAGTATAGAACAAGCCCAGTGTAAAAGCAAGTCCCAGCTGCAACCACCAGAAGATGGTTCTAAAAACATTACAAAAGTTGCAGCACTCTAAGAAGACTCATTTTTGATCAGTTACCCAGGTGCAACCCCCTAAACACAGCTGCTCTTAATCAGGTTTAAACCTTATGTCAATTTAACTTAAGACCATCGGTGGCTGAATTCAGCTAAAACTGCTTGAACGGCTTAAACCAGTAACATTCTACATCGAGGTGTGTAAACAGACTGACTGAATAATCTAGTAACACCGGGAAAAAGGTTTTCTGGTCTAGAGAAATTCCGTGTATGTTTGTTAATAATATCTCTCTCTCTCAATGGTGGAGTTTTAATTAGACTCAGAGTAATGACTTTCTGCCATCTGCAGGCAAGACAATTCCTTTGGATGGTAAAAGGAAATTCGCTGTCCTTCAGGAGTGGAGAGTGGAACAAGCCAGAGACATACCCTTTCTTTCCAGCCTTCTTCCTAGACTCCACTGGTGTAGGAGGGGGAGGAGGAGGAGAAGGAGAGTGTTTTCTTTTCCTGGCGCCTGCTGCTGCTTTCCTGTCTCTCCTCTCAGGGCTGCGGACGGGCTGTTAAGAGAATGAAAGCCGTCAGCGAGTCCTGGGCGATTCCAATCACCACCCCTTCCTGGCACTTGGATTGCAGTCTCTCAAACCTCGCTGCAAGGAAGGGTGTTCAAAGTAAAAGGCACTACACCAACCACCAAATTCAGCATCTCCTCACAGGACAAGTGCTGAATATTTCCCACAGTTAATTACAGCAGAAATTAGCCGCCACGGGGGCAAGCTCCTAGAACATAGCAGTGTTCAGGTACGGATTTCTGACTTAAATGGAGCGCTCTGCCCATTTACAATGAGAATATTGCATCTAGCCTTGTGATGCAGCAGGTAAACTGTGGAAGAAAGTTCTAGAGTGTTTCTAGGCATTTTTTCATAATACAAAAGGACAGATGAGAATTATTGGTTTCAATATGCACTGTAAAACAGACATTACAAATTCTAAGTTTCTCTATTTCTTCTGTACCAATAGTCTAGAGTAGGGGCGGCCAAGAGGTAGATTGTGATCTACTGGTAGGTCACAAGCTGGTCTTCAGTACATCACAAAGTGGGAAGGGAGACCAACCTCTCAGAGATCCTCCTTCGGGAGGAGAGCCAGACTAGCACCCCAGGAAGTGTCTCCAAGGAGGAGATGGGTTAGGAGAGCTTCTCCAGAGTGGCAGGTAGCTCGGTCTAAAGGGGAGTACTTCTTTCTACTCCTGAAAGCAGTTGCTGAAGTGCCCAAGGAGCTGAGAGTCAGGGGAAGGATACTGGCTTGGAGAGCCGGGCCAGCATAGAAGACTGATGCTGGAATCAAGTGGATCACAGGCACCCTAAGTCTGGTCACCCCTGGTCTAGACTGGAGCGTGCCTGCTGTGTTGGTCCCAAAAGATGGCAATAAAAATATAGTTCAGATGGTATCTTTTGTTGGACCAACTGCTGTTGGTGAAGGTATGCGAGCTTTCAAGCAACACAGGTCTCTTCTTCATGCTATGCAATGATGAGAAACGAAAGAGGAAAAAAAGATACGTAGGACTGTCACTCCTTACATTCTGAGCAGGTAAAAACGTGTCCTTGTGTTTTCAAGGGATCCATCAAGTCTGCTCAGAAGCGTGTCAAGACGCATTCCGTCTCATCTCCATTTAGCTCCTGGTCTCTCAGAAGCAGCTTGAATTTCCAGGAAGTTTGACTTGCCCAGCAGTAAAGACCATGAACAACCCTAATGCGATTCACCTGCGCTACTAAGTTCCTGACGTAGATAAAAGGAAACCCTGCAAAAGCTGAAGCTATAATGCTGGGATGGGCAGAGGACTGGACCAACAAAGAAGGACCCATAAAACCGGACATGAAAAATAGTTCAGCAACGGGTTGGAGAGAGGCCAAGGGGATGAAGGGACTTGATGGATGGGGAAGGTGGAGGGCACGTCGGCTGCATGGAGGAGACGATGGAGATAGCATGGTTTTTTATATGCGAGACTTAGCTGCATTTTATTTTTTATCATGAGCTGCCCCAAGTCTTTCGAGAGGGTGGGATGTAAATCAAACAACACTAGGTCATTTCACCCCTTGGCGCAAGGAAACAGCCCCCTACCTCCTCATTCTTCATATAAATTCGCTGGCGAAAGCTGACTGGTTTCTTGTTCTCATCCACCTCATAATCCTCTTCATTCATCCACTCATTGAATATTTCGGTGTCCTGGATCCATTTGGCGTGAACCTAAAAGCAAACAGAAGGATCTCACACTTAAAGCAGAGGCAGGTTAAGTGCAAAGCTTTGGTGACCAATCCAGTAAGAACCTAGACCAAATGGCAGCTTGGGAACTGCATGTGGCTCTTTGGTGAGCCCTACAGCGCAAGTACCTGAGAACCTGAGCTGATACTTTGGACGCTAGAGCCTCATGGGAGCAGGGGGAGGAGCGTGGCCTACGTCACTATCGCTGTTGCCGGAGATAGATTCTGAGGGTGAAGTTGCACTGCCCCGTCGCTGGGCTTGGGGAAAGCCAAAATCGATGTAATGCATCTTGTGACTGGGCAATATGGAAATTTTGGTACGCAGCTGGGCTTGGGAAATTTGCCCCCCCACCCCCCAGTATAGTTAGGACAACTAATGATCGTAACCAAGCCAAGTACGTGCACTTGAGACCTCGCATCTTCTTGAATGTTAGACCCCTTGTCTCTCCCTCTGTTCCCCTTCCTAAGTCTCTCCCCCAGCTCCTGTCTCTCAGATTGAGCCCTAGGGGCAGGGACCGTGTCTATTTTATTACTTTGTAAAGTGCCAGGTACACTGCTGGCGCTATATAAATGTTTGTTAATAATAATAATAATAATGATAATTTGGTTACCAAGATTTTGGATGGTAATGGTGTCCTGAACACTAGGGAGGTGCGAACAGAACCGAGTTCGGAAATTCAGTTCGATTCAAAAATCGAGTTCGGTTCGGAAGTTCGTTTCGGTCGACCAAACTAGTCGAGTTCGGTCAAATTCTGAACTTCCAAATCAAGTTCGTACACTCAAAACCGGTGTTTTAAGCTGTTTTTGGCCTTCCGAACTGGTTTGGATTCGATCGAACAGTTCAGTTTGGAAGTTCGGTTTGGTCGACTGAACTAGTTGAGTTCGGTCCGAACTTCTGAACCGCATTCGCACATCCCTACTGAACACTAAGTTTAAAGGCAAAAATTGTTTTAAATAACCTTTATTGTGCTCCTTTTTCTGTTCCATATACTCTGGTGGTCCAGAGCTGTTTGCTGTCTGAAGCAAATGGACACTCTAGGAGTGAGTCATTTTGAGAGAATTAAAAAAAGGTCACTTTCCCTGCTCCTTTCTGGCCTGCGTGCTGCTCAGCAAGCAGGGGACTTCCCCGCTTGGCTTTATCTGAGTGGGGGGAGAGCAAGGAGGTCTCTTCTCACCTGTAGGCTGCCCCTGTTTCCCAGGGGGGCCAAATATGGGTGTGTGCGCAGAACCCACGATATGGGTCCCCTGCGAATGGGGGACCCACTGGAGAAGTAGACAGTGGGGAAGAGGCCTCCTTCCTCTGCCTAGCTCAGAAAAAGCTGAGCAGAGAAGTCCCCAGCTCAGATGAGCAGCGCATGGGCCGGAGAGGAGCAGGGAGCAGCGAGAGGAGTCAGCCCAGGGAGTGTCTCGCGAAGCCCCAGTAACATTCAATAAATAAATAATAAATACATTTTTGGGCACCCGATGGGGGCTGGGTACCCCACTGGATGCCTTCTGGGGGTGCCCCAAAATGCAGGTATTACCCACGGGTAGCAAATATGCTCCCTGCTGCAGCTCTACCCTGGAGTGGCCTCCGGGCTTCACTGGGACTCATTAGGCGTCTCTTATAACAACTGGTGTATAATTAATATACATTATACTTTCAATAGATGAGGGCACTAGGCCAAAACTGTCAAGTGACTAATTATGTTCGGTTCTTCACTTGGCAGTTAGCAACGTGACATTTAACAGTTAACTGTCTGTTAGTCTTCACCAGTAGTTAAAGCGTTCACATGTGTCATGCGTGTAACTCTTCTGCCCAGTCTCCTGGATACTTGTAAGCCACAGGCAGGGACCGCGTCTATTTCTATATTCTGTACAGCACCAGGTCATACTACTGGCGCTATATAAATGTTTATAATAATAATAATAATAATAATAATAGAGAAGACAAGTCAGACTGTACTCGCCTTACAAAAGAAAGGTGATTCCCCCTCACTTTGCTCAAATCACAAGACCTCTTTCTCTTGAGTGCGATTCAATTATTGATTAGCTTTTAAATGTCACAAAGCCTAGGTTTCCTGGGTGCTTTTGGCACTGGGCAATACTAACCATAATTAGTCTGTACTGACAATTACTTTCTAAGTAACTGCATCGAGAGCGGAACCCATCTGATTAAAATACCCATAAGTAAATGGTGTGTTGCAATCACTGAAACCTTTTGCATTTTCCTTTCCTGTTCTATTTTCCTGTATTCTCAATGCTGATTTTAGCAAAGCTCTTAGGAGACATTGCTGTTCTTGGTGGCCCTCTGTCAAACTCAATCAGCTAAAAGGAAATCAAGGCAATGCACTGCCAAAACGGTCTTAACTGCTGAGTTGGGACAATCTTCATGGCAGGGTGCTCTAGACTGGAGAACGTGCAGCAACAGAGCAGGCATCTCAAGGACCACAGTTTGTAAGAGACCTCAAGGATCATCAAGCCCAGGGGGCTTGGGAACTTCAGGTCTGGGGAACAAATACGTCCACCAGCTAGTTTCTATATGGCCCCTGGAGCCAGTCCCTACTCCCAAACACTGAAAGACTGAGCTCAGGGTAAGGGAGCAGAGTCGAGGGCAGGCACACAAGGAGAGGGGGACAGATCCATGATCTGGTCCCTCCTCTTCCCAGTTAAGCACTGCTATCTCCAACTTCTATGTGGCCCTTGGAACTTAAACTAATTTTCCAAGTGGCCCCTGGGGAGGGAACATTTCCTCACCCCAATCTAGTCTAACATCCTGCTCCAAGGCAGAGTGAATTTAATCTCTAGCATGAACACAGCAAGCATGCAGAGGACGTGGATAGGCAGTTAAATTCTGCTTTTGTTTCTAAAGCCCATTCTTAGCCATTTGGGGACTGTTCCAATAAAGGCATAGTAAGAAGTTGTGCCCAAATTTTTTGACTTCTCTGCATAGGACAAAAATTCAAATGTTTATTCCCAATGCCTTGACTAGACCCATGAGTTTTGTTTTCAAGTCAGTCCTTCAAGGAGAAAGCCTTCCTAACACAAAAATTCAATGTTTTCTACCGCAGCTCCTGTTTTCATTATACCCTTGAACAAAGTTAGAATGACAAGCGACTCCCTCCTGGAGCACTGATTAGAGAACTGTAGGAAACTGGTGTTGGCAGTTCAAGAAGCATTACTCTTCCCTTGTCAGCACAGTGCCAAGGCCCAGTAGGGTGTCGGGAGAAATGGTGCCGCTGGAAATGCCAGCTCTCTTGACCACAAACACTCAAGAGAAGATAGCACTTCTTGTAAGAGTATGAAACATTTAGGAATGCAAACTGAAGCCTCGTAACAATGTTAATCCTCAGGATTCCACGCAGATCACACGTTGCATACTAACATAGTTAAAATCCATCCCAAACCAACCAGCCTATCATTTGTGTGGCTTCTGGTGCATAAGGGAACGATGTGGCCAGCACCACATCCAATCACCTTTGACTTCCCCAACCCAACAGATCAAGTGCCCATTCACAGTGGGGAAGACTGGAAGAGGACATCCAATGAGAGAGCAAGAAAGACTTGAACTACAACAGCCTTCAGGGATGTAGTTGAGTGCCGTAGCCACTCAGCCACTACCTCTCAGACTGGCATACAACCTACTTGGATTCCTCTTGCAAGCTGATTAGGAAAGAAGTGAAAAATACCACATCCTTAACTGCTTTGTCATGTTGCTATGCTCAGCTAAACAGCTGTATGATGCCGCCTCAGAGGGGGCTACAATTCTGGGCAGTCTGAACCGCTTGCTGTAGCACAAAACACTTTGAATGTAAAAGTCTTATTGAAAGCAATTATATTCCCACCCCCGTCACTGAAAGATGCATTACTTCTGCTTTTCATGTTATGAGAAGCTACGTTTTCAAACAGGGTGGTTACCTCTGAACCAGAAAATAATTTTTAGAAGTGTGTTTTCTGTGGCCCTAGAATTAGTACTGCGTGCAATTTCCCCCATATGCAGACAGTAAACGTGCTGTATCTCTTCAAAAGCATCTTCCACAAAGGCACCTGGTGATGAACTGTTCTGAAAATGGCACTTTAGTGTAATTATATATTTAAAAAAACAACACATTTTCTCACCTTCCATGGTTTCTCTGGAATTGGAGGGTCTTCAATTTCAGCATCAATATCACTAGTGTGAACCCATGTGTCATAGCTAAAAGGAAAGTCAGAAGAGAAAAAGGGAATTGGCCCCCTGGGTCATTCATCCAGAAAATCACTGGCAAGAGCTTTTGTCGAGCAATCAAAGCATTTTCAAATCATACCACGGACAAGACAGTGTCAAGTTATTTCCATCATATAGATTGTTAAATAAAGAGGAACACTGGCTGGCTCCGGTTAAAAAGGAACAAACTACTGGAAAAAGTAGTACAATACAAATGGAGAAAATTTATGAAACTTAAATTTCTGAATAAATTGGGATTTACACATCTCTGCAGCAGGAATAAGATACCACTGAAATGATTAAAAATAATAATTCAAGAGTTCTTTAATAGCTATTTACTTCCCTGCCCTAATACTTTAAAGGACCCTAATTTTTCACAACTTCATTTACTTTAATTAGGATGCAGTGCTCCTAAAAATGAGGAAAGCTTTCAGTTCTATGCAATCCTCCTGACTCCTATTTTATATGCTTATCTGCATCCTCAAAGCTACCTCAAGCCTGGTAAAAAGAAAGGCTTTTTTCACATGACAACCATTTCGTGGAACCCTTTGCCACATGCTGTAAACTGGAGTCTGGCAAGATTCAAGGAATGACTGGCCATCTATACTTAACAGGAATATAGAATCATCGTCCTGTAAGGTTGGAAACGACCTCAAGAGTCATCCTGATCTATAACTATTAGTATCAGAGGGATAGAAAACATCAGTGCTTCAAGGCTGCAACCGAACTCTAATAGTTAGGAGGAGACCTTAATGGAGCACATTTTTCTGCATCTCCTGGAGTGCGGGTCTTGCAGCTTGTATGAAACATTGCACCATGGCCTCTTATCAGGTTGCATGCTGGTCTAGATGGTTCATGGGTCTGATCCAGTATTACAAACAGAAAATGCCACCTAACCAGCCTTTATTTTATTTATTTATTTATTTATTTTTAAAATTTTGCTGCCCCACCCCTCCTGCCACAGGCAGCTGGGGGCGGCTTACAATTCGCAAAACATTAAAACAGCAATTTAAAAACAACTAAAAGGAGGACAAAGGAAAACAACCCCTCCCCAACCACCCAGCCCCTGGTCTGCTACTGGCAGTACTGACATTCGTAGCTGTACCACTTTCCAGTTGCAATGCCACTGTTAGAAATCTCCTGTCAAATTTTGGATGCCGAAAGGCATCACAGCAAGAGACCAAAACCATGCTTGTTTGGTCATCAAAAAGTAATAATTAGTAGAGGCGCTAGAAAAGGCTTCGCATGGAGTAGCCACACCCAAGCTACCAACATAATTCTGCAGGACAAGGGTAGCACAGCTTAGATGCCCCACATTTTGTTCTGGGTAAACTGGTGTGTAAAGTTCACTGACACCAGGAGAAATACAACTCACTGAGGCTAGAGGAATAAATCCTCTGTGGGATGATGGGTTAAGCTATCTGCAATTCTAAACTGCTAAAACTTAGCTCAGCCTTTCTTTCCCATAAGCAGGGACCTGTGTTTTCCCCAGTGGCAGCAATGGGGAAAACGCAGGGAAGACGGGTCTCTGCCCATAAGCCATTACCAATAATTGGGAGCAAAGGGCATCTTTCCTTCTCATTACCTGTCTGGGTAAAAGCCCCAGTGCACCAGCACTTGCTTATCTTTTTTCATCACAGGTCTCAGCCACTCATCTGTAATGGGAGGAAACAGATTTAGATGCTGAGCTAATTCAAACAGTAACTCAGCTCCAGTGATCAGTCAAAAGCAGGGTTTCTTCACTCATCTCTACCAAACATCAGAGGAAAAAGGAAAATAGTGTTCTTACCGTGTGAATTTTCCTTCTACGGGAGATCCTCCTGGACAGCCCGTTTGAACAGTGGGTAGATCCCCGCCACAACCACTAGGAGGCAGACATCCTGATTTTGCTGAAGCATGCTCAGTGGGGATCTAACCCCCAGACTCCAGGCGTTCCCAAGGCCGAACTCAACGTAACTCCAAGGTTCTGAGACCTATCTATTCGTAAAGAAAAACCTACTTCAACTGAAAAACACTGACACCACGCCCAACGAGCAGGTTGCCACAACCAACCAGTTGGCTTAACTGGTGTTCTTCGAGCGATGTGCAGAAACATTCAAACTAAGTCCTCCAGAGTTCACTCTCTCACTCCGGGTGGGAACTGGCCGTCCAGGAGGATTTCCCGTAAAAGGAAAATTCACAAGGTAAGAACCCAGTTTTCCTTTCTCCTGGGAGATCTCTCTTGGACAGCCAAATTGAACAGTGGGATGTCCCAAAACAATGTCCCAGCTAATTCTAAAAAGGGAGGGGGGGGGAGGAGAGAGAGGGGAGAGATGTTAGGTGGGATAAAATCCTGCAGGGTAAGTTACAGCACCGCCTGGAGCAACTGTCTCTCAAAAGCTGCATCAAATGAGTCTTGCAGCGGAATTTCATAGTGCCTAGTGAAGGTACGGACAAAGGCCCAAGTGGCTGCTTGACAGAATTTCCCCCTACAGGGCCTCATTCCTAAAGGCCTGAAGAGATGTCTGCCCCTCATAAGGAGTGGGCCAAGACCCTTTGTGGAGGTGGCCTGTCCTCCGCCTTGTACGCCTCTGAGAAGCAGAGGGACATCCGGCACACAATTACCACTTTGGATGCTTGAAGGCCCTTATGCTGAGGATTGTAAGCAATGAAGAGGGCCGATGATTTCCTGAAGGATTTAGTCCTGTCAAGGTACACCTTCACTGTTCTTCATACATCTAGTTTGTGCCAGACTTGCTCCAGTGGATGGGTCGGATCGGGGCAGAAGGTAGTACTATGTCTTGTTCTCTGTGGAAGCGAGTGTCAACTTTAGGACAGAACGCAGGACTCAGTCCGAGAGTTACTGAAGACTCCTTGAAGGAGAAGAAGGATGGATCGATGGAGAGGGCACTCAGCTCAGAGATCCTCCTGGCTGAAGTAAACCCTACCAGGTAAACTAGGTTTAGGGAGAGGCAGCAGAGGGTAGCCTCACGGAGAGGTTTGAAGGGAATATTGGAAAGATCCCTCAAAACAAGGTTTAGATGCCACAAGGAGAATTGGTGCGCCCCCAGGGGAAAAGACAACTCTTGCCGCTTTTGAGAAGCAAACCCACACCCTGTACAGTGCAAAGGACACTATTTAGAGCCACTACACGACTTTGGAGAGTGTTGGGTATTAGCCCCTTATCCAACCCTTCTTGAAGAACTCTAGCACTGCCTTAAGAGAAGTCCTGGTTGGTCTAATACCCTTGTTCTCACACCATCGGACGAAAGGTGGTCCAGGTGCCTTGGTATATGCGCTTGACTCTAGACTCAGATGTTGCCGGTCCGTAAACCACAGTCGTCTCAGCCACGAGGGGGAAACTAGTATTGATGTGGGCTCTCTCCTTCTTGATCTTTGCTATTGTCCTGCCTATGAGTGGAAACGGAGAGGCCCTGAGGCCAAGGTTGGTTCAGCGCATGGAATGACACCACTCAGTGATCTGGACATCTGGATATGAAGCATTCGGTCTGTGTTGTGTGCTGTGGCGAACATGTCCATCAGTGGGGTGGCCGAAGGCCAGAATGATTATCTCAAATGTTTTTTTTTGCTGAGGGACCAACCATTCTCCCAGGTCTACTGTTTCCTGGCTCAGGCGGTTTGCCCGGACATTCGTTACTCCTTTGATGTGCACATCTATCACGGATTTTAGATTGCATTCCGCCCATTTGAACAGGGCTGCCACTTGAGGATGCAGTGATTCCGAGTGGGAGCCCCCCTGGTGGTTTATGTAGGCCTTTGCCACAGTGTTGTCTGCGTAGACAAGAACATGTTTTCCTAGAATCTCTGGGGTCAGCTCCTTTAATATGAGATAGATCGCCCACAGCTCTAGCCAGTTGATGTGGTGCTTGCGTTCCCACTGTAGCCGCCTGCTCTGCATGGTGGTTTGTTGGGTGTGCGCTCCTCACCCTTTCAAGCTCACATCTGTGGTTACCATGACCCTGTCTAGGTCTGGCTGGGGGACTTCCACCTGGAAACGTCTGTCCCTTGTCCACCAGTGGAACGATTCATTCAACAGAGCTGTTCCGGGTGGTGCGGGGGCTGGTCAGTCCGGCCTCCCTCCACCTGGACGGGGACTTGTCCCAGGCCTGCTGTGAGGAGTTTGCCATCTACTTTGCAGACAAGATCGCTCGGATCCAGAACAACTTCGGCACTGGATTAGAGACAATAGGAATAGAGCGTGAGGTGATGGAGGCAGCATCTGGTCCATCTTTCTGGGATGAGTTTCAAGAAGTGACGCCAACCTATGCTGTGGAGATCCTGGGGTCAGTGAGGGCCACTAGTTGTGAATTAGATCCTTGTCCGACCTGGTTGGTGAAAGCCTCCAGGGAGATACTGGGGTCGGTGCTGGCGGGGATTATCAATGCGTCCCTTCGGCAGGGGAGTTTGCCCCCCGGTCTCAAGGAGAAGGTGGTCCACCCCCTGTTGAAGAAGCCATCTTTGGATGTGGACGCACTCGCCAGTTATCGACCCGTCTCTAACCTTTCCTTTTTAGGGAAGGTTATTGAACGGGCAGTAGCCCTGCAGCTCCAGGCTCACCTGGCCAGCATCGGTTTTCTCGACCCCTTTCAGTAAGGGTTTCGGCCCGGCCATGGTACGGAGACGGCATTGATGGCCTTGGTAGATGATCTCTGCTGAGAGATGGACACAGGACGTTCGACATTACTGGTCCTGCTAGGTCTCTCAGCTGCGTTTGATACAGTGAAACATGAGCTGCTGTTGAGACGGTTGCGTGACCTGGAGGGTCTGGATGGGACCACCCTTGGTTGGTTCCAGTCATTCCCAGCGGGTTGTCTTGAGAGCAGAAACATCTAGCCCCCGGGCCCTGGACTGTGGCATTCTGCAAGGTTCAATCTTGTCTCCTTTATTATTTAATGTATATATGCAGCCCTTGGGGGAGGATCATGAGAGGGTTTGGTGTGCGTTGCCACCAATACGCTGATACCACCCAGCTTTACCTCTCTTTTTCAGCTGACCCAGGCCCTGCTGTCTCTGTGCTATTTCAGTGTTTGGAGGCCATGGCGAGTTGGCTATGGCAGAGCAGACTGAAGCTCAATCCCGATAAGACGGAGGTGATGGTGGTGGGCCAGGCGGGGGAGGTGGTGCCCCCTCTTGTGGAGGGGGTGCGACCCTTCGTGGCTCAGCAGGTTCGGAGTCTGGGGGTATTATTGGACACAGATTTCCGTCTAGATCAGCAGGTGGATGTGGTGGCGAAGGCGGCTTTCTGCCAGCTGTATCTGGTGCGGAGGCTGCACCCATATATCTCCAGACCGGACCTGGCCACTTTGAATCATGCCTTCATCACCTTGAGGCTGGACTACTGTAACACGCTCTATGTGGGGCTTCCCTTGATGCTGGCCTGGAGATTGCAGCTAGTGCAGAATGGGGCGGGCCGACGAGAGCACGTAACACCGGTGCTCCGTGAGCTGCACTGCTTGCCTGTAATGTGCCAAGCCAGGTTCAAGGTGTTGACGTTGATCTATAAGGCCCTGTACAGTCTTGGACCTGGATACCTCAGGGACCGCCTCACCCTCCGTGACTAAGGATGGACTCTCCAGTCCACCGGGGGCACCTTCTTGGAGGTCCCCCGCGTAAAGTGGGGGGCTACAATGGAGAGGGCGTTCTCAGTGGCTGGGCCCCAGCTGTGGAACTCCCTCCCAGAGGAAGCACGACTGGCCCCGAGTTTGCTGGCTTTCCATCGGGCCTGCAAGACATGGCTGTTCTCCCAGGTCTTCGGAGGCAGGGAGGGGAGAGTGGGCTAAATTTTTGTATGGGGGTATTTTTAAATTGTTTTAAGTATCTGTGTAGATTTTTATATTGCGATAAATTGTTTATTTTATGTTGGAAGTCGCAACGAGATGCTGTAGGCATAGGGGGCGGCATATAAATGGAATAAAATAAATAAATAAAATGAACTTCGTGGGTACCTCTATTCACGGGTTTCTGCCTTCTGCGAGGTCGTCCTGCTAGGGGTGAAGGAAGCATTACAAGGGTCTGGCATGGAATCTAGTCCATTGTAGAAGTCCGAGGCCCAATATCATGAGACCTAGAAGGCTGGCAAGAAACTTCAGGTACACCTTGCGATGTGGTCCAATTTGATATGTGAGGTTCTTCAGTTTCTCTTGTCTGTCGAGTGTGAGGAATACTTTGTAATTGCTGGAATCCAGAATTACGCCAAGTGCTTGAGAGGCCTGCGAGGAAGTCAGAGGAGTCTTTTTCAAGTTGATGCAGCTGTGTGGATCGTTCTGTGTACGTCTTCTATTGCTTTGTCTCTGGATGGTGACCGGATGAGGAGGTCATTGATGAGCCACTGTCGGTGATGGCAGGATGCGGATGTGCAGGTGCATTTTCTTGAGGCCACTTGTCCTTGACGATTAAGAGTCAATAGAACTGGAGTGCCTCCATGTTGAACCCTGATCAACTGGTTAAGGTTTTTGAGGTCCAGCACTGCCCAGCAGTCATCTGACTTTTTTCAAAGAAGGGATAGAAGAATTGGTCACCTACCTCGGTGAATTCCTTTCTCCTCTGCACTCTGGGAACTCCTCCGCACGGGTAGCTCTGCGGGTGACCGACAGGAGACAGAACAGCCTTTGCTCGTGCGCATGCGTGCCGGAGCTACCCTGACCCCCTCAGTCGATATCAAAGCCAAAGACCGAGACATTCCAAGCCGAACAGGCCATCGAACGACAAGCCAGCTGCTGAATCAATATACTAACGAAGAACAGTTTGTTATAATCTGAAAACTTAACCTTCCCTAGTACTAACGCTAGGGTCTAACTGTAATTTACTGCCAATTACGGGTAGAGTAACCCGGTAAAAAGAGCTCCACCTCCCCCGAATGAACCGAGCCGTTTGGTAGAGAGGGCCAGAGGATTTCCTGGAGTGCAGAGGAGAAAGGAATTCACCGAGGTAGGTGACCAATTCTCCTTTCTCCCCCTGCCTCCGGTTAATCCTGGGCACGGGATGTACCCGAGACAGAATTTCCTCTAAGGGTGGGCACAAACAGCGCCGGGGGAGTCCAGCACTGCCTGTAGCACCCTTCTACCAAACGCCGCTTCGGCCGATCTGAAAACATCGTTTGTAATGCTTGATGAAATATGCAAAGACGACCATGTGGCCGCTCTGCATATTTAATCATCAGAGGCTCTGGCCTTGAAAGCATAGGAGGTAGCAGCGCTCCTCACTGAATGAGCCCATATCTGTAGCAGAGGTATCTTACCCGTGGCCTTATAAGCCTCTCCGATGCATTGTTTCACCCATTTTGAAATCAGCGTTTTGGAGGCCTTAGTGTCTCTGTAACCCTGTCTGATATTCACGAAAAGGGCCATGGATGACCTAAACCCTTGGGTCCTAGATAAATACATTTTAAGAGCTCTACGCACATCCAGAGTTTCTCCTTTAGATGGGAGGGATTTGGACAAAAAGATGGTAATGCCATTTCTTGGCTTCTATGAAAAAAAGAATTAACTTTGGGAATGAACGCCTGGTCCACCTTCAAAGTCACAGACTGCTATTGAAAAGAACAAAAAATTTCCTCTATGGATAAGGCCCCTAATTCCAAAATTCTCCTGGCCGATGTCACGGCTAATAGGAAAACTACCTTAAAGGAAAGCACGTAAAGTGAGACGTTCCTCAGGGGCTCAAATGGAGCTCTGGTGAGAGCGTCCAATACTAAGTTTAGACTCCAGGAGGGGCATCTATGGACCACTGGTGGAGAAATGGACCTTCCCGCCCTCAAGAACTGCTTAACATGCTTATGGGAGGAGATCCTCTTATTAGTCACCGTCTGTAAAACGGTGTCCAAGGCTGCTGCCTGACTGGCTAGCGTATTAGGTTTTAGCCCTTTATCTAAGCCCTCCTGTAGGAAATGCAGCACCTGCGGGATCCCTGCTCTGCAAGAGTCCTGATCCCTGTCTATTGCCCATAGGGCGAATGCCTTCCACGTCGCCCTATATGCTCGCTAAGTGGCTGGTCGTCTGGAGAGCTGTAAAGTTGCGAGGACTGCCTCAGAATATCCCCTTTCTCTCAGGACTATGCGCTCAAGCTTCAAGCTGTCAGACTTAGGTTTCGTAGACTGTCGCACCACAGAGGACCCTGGCAAGAGACGACTGGGTCTCAGTGGCAAGATCTTGTGTGGTCGCTGGCTGAGTTGGATCAGGTTCGAGAACCATGGTTTTCTGGGCCACCATGGAGTAATGAGGATGATCTGTGCCTTCTCTCGGATGATTCTGGTTATTGTCCTCACAATTAAGGGAAAAGGCGGGAAAGCATTTAAGAGACCTTGGGGCCAGGGCTGGTTCAGGGTGCCCACAGCCACTGCCGCGCTGCATTGGATCCTGGACATGAACTTTGGTACTTGTGCATTTTCCTGAGTGGCAAACAGATCGATTACAGACCGACCGAACATCTTCGCCAAGTCACTGAAAACTTCCCTGTCCAGTGACAATTCGTGTGGGTTGATTACATGACGACTCAACCAATCGGCTCGCGTGTTGTCCTGCCCTCTGATGTGCAGGGCCTTCATGGCCAGTACATGCTTCCGGGCCCATGTGAAGAGCTTCACCGCCTCTGTGTGCAGGCCTGGAGCCCTTGATCCCCCCCTGGTGGTTCACATAGGCCTTGGCCATAATGTTGTCCGTGTAAATCATTATGTGTTTGCCGGTGAGTTGAGGGAGAAGCTGCTCCAGGGCCAGTCGGATCGCCTTGAGCTCCAGGAAATTTATGGAGCGTGTCCTGTCTGTCCCCCTCCAGAGACCCTGAACAGATATGGGGCTTGAGTGGGCTCCCCAACCCGTCAGGCTGGCATCCGTTGTGATTATCTGTCTGATGGGTTCGGAAAGAAGAGTTCTGGAGGTGAAGGTTTCCGGCCTTAACCACCAGGACATGGAGTGTCATAGACGCTGAGAGATTGGTAGCCACAGGTTGAGACCTAGCGTTAGCTCTCTCTGAATAGGCTGCAGCGCCCGCTGCAAGGGACGGAGATGAAAACGACCCTGCTGCACCTGGTGTGTGCAGGACACCAGAAGACCCAACAGTTGTGCTAGGGTCTTCAGCCTCATTCATCGCCGGTGTTGTAGGAGCCATATCAGTGTGCTGATTTTTCGCTGCCTGGCCAGGGGGATGGTTGTGATGTCTGAGGAAGTATCGAGAATTACCCCCCAGATGCTCTAGTCTGCGGGTCGGGGAGAGATGCCTCTTTTCTCTGTTGATGAGGAAACCATGTAGTTCCAGATACTGGATTGTCCTGTTCAGGTTCGTCACGATCTTGGTTGTCAACTGGGCTTTGATCAGCAGGTCATCTAAGTAAGGATACAGGTGTATTCCCTCCTGCCTGAGGTTTGCCACTAGAGGAATCAGAATCTTGGTAAATGTCCTTGGTGCTGAGGAGAGGCTGAACGGAAGAGCTTTGAACTGGTAGTGTTCCTGGTTGGATGCGAATCTGAGCCACTGGCGATGTGGGCCCCAGATTGGAATATGGAGATCGATCTGAGGGAGGCCTAGGGAGGCCATCCAGTCCTCTCGCCTCAGACTCTGGCAAATGGATGTGACCGTTTCCACCTTGAATTTTTGCCCTCGTACCGATCTGTTCAGCGTCTTTACATCTAGGACTGCCCTCCAGGTGCCGAGCTTCTTTGGCACCAAAAATATGATTGAATAAAGCCCTAGGCCGCGTTGAGGCTGCGGAACCCTCTCTATGGCTCTAACGCGCAAAAGTCTTTGGATTTCTGTTACCATGACCAAGTATTTGACCGGGTTGTTTGAGGAGGGTGAGGTGACAAATTTGCTCTTTGGTCGTGATTTTAACTCTATGGAATACCCGTGCTTTATGCAGTGGCGCGCCCATGCGTCGGAAACGGACCTTTCCCAGTACTCTGAGAAGAGCTGGAGCCTGCCCCCAACTTCTGCCCCCTCCCACCAGTCATGCATCCTGCTTGGATTGGTTTTGCAGGGGTCCCCTTGATTTTTGTTTATCAAACCTAGGGTGTCTGGTGCCTCTATTGCGAAAAGGGAGATAAGGCCGAGGGCTCTTTGTTGTTTTGGGGCAGGTATCGCCTAAAGGATCCATAGCTTCCCCTAAATTTGAAGGGGGGGTCCCCCACGAAAAATGTTTTGTTTTGTGCCCACCTGCTGGAATGTTTTAGTTTCAGTCTTGTTTGTGGCGTCCTCCAGGACCTTGTCTAAGCAGATACCAAAAAGTTTTAGACCCTTATAGGGTCCCGTCCCAGTAGGTTCTTGGCGGTGATGTCTCCCTGCCATGACTTTAACCACAGTTGCCTTCTGGCTGAAACCGTATTTGCTACGGTTAACGCTGACCAGGACATGGCGTCCATGGTGGCTTCAGCCAAGAACGCTGTGGCCAGGGAGATACGCGATGACAGCACCATGGCTCTCCTTTCTGATATTTTGGGATTCTGAGCCTCCTGCATCCATGCGAGTAATGCTCGAGCGACATAAGTCACAATATTGATTTTTAGTGCTGAGGCTGAAGAGTCTAGGGCCCTTCTTAGGCCCGAATCTAGAGTCTTTTCGGTGGCATCCTTGGGGTAACAATCCCCCTCGGTTGGAAAAACCTTGTGCCTTGGCTAGAGACACAGCCGCTGCGTCTACCTTGGGGACCTTAAAGAGCGGCTCCTTCCTAGAAAAAGCATAAAGATTGGCCTGAGACCTGTTCCTCCTTCAGTGGGCTCTCTCAGGGCACTTCCATTCCTGCAACACTAATTTTTCAAAGGATTTGTCCAGTGGCATTCCTGTGTCTCTGCCATGGACCGAAGGGATATACTCCCTCTCTTCCTCCTCCTGAGCATCAGAAGAATCCCCTTTCACTGGTCTCTTCTGTAGCTGCAAGGTTTTTGTCACCTGAGCTAAGAGCTCGTCTCTGTAGTTAAGGGGAAACCGTCTGTCCTTTTCTCGGGAATCAGACAAAAACTCCTGAGGGGCCTTCCCTTCTGATTCAGAGCACTCGTGCTCGGAAAACTGGTCCGAGTCTAAGGAAACCAGTGTTTGGGTTTTTGCTCTGGGTCTTTTCTGCTGTAGCTCACTTGAGCTCTCCTCAGAAGACTGCGAGGAGGCCAGAAGGTGGGCTGCACCTTGTGGGGGTTTCCCCTCTCTTTTTCCCGCCTTGCTAGAGCTGTTACGGGGGGCTCAGGTGGTAGATCTAGACCCAGGGGCGGGTCTCTTACCTTTTCCCTGCACCTGCATCTCACATAGTCTGTCCAGAGACTGCAGGATTTTCCCCATAGTGGAAGCCAGGGTTGACATGGAGGGTACTTGCTTGTCTGGAGGTGCTGCCTACTGCTGCGCCTGGATTGTTGTAGATTCCTCCATCCCGCTGGAGTCGAATGCAGCGCCCGGGGCCTTCCCTCCTCTGCCTTGTGCAGAAGAAAACGTGTCCCCCCCCCCCGGTCTGT
This sequence comes from Sphenodon punctatus, assembly GCA_003113815.1. Lineage (NCBI taxonomy): Eukaryota > Metazoa > Chordata > Lepidosauria > Sphenodontia > Sphenodontidae > Sphenodon > Sphenodon punctatus. The sequence continues at coordinate 861,777 of QEPC01015304.1, read as the reverse complement.
CACTCCTCGGCGCTGAGCAAGGGAGGTGGCCGGGTTTCCCCCAGAGGCTCACTGCAGGTGGAACGAGCTCTCGCCGGCGGAGCTGTTCCTAGACGGTGGGAGGAGCGGCTAGCTGGACAAGTCACTGCCGGGGACTCCAAAGAAAAGCAACAGTTTTAGTCCCCCCGGTTCCCCCGCTCCCAGGCACTGTGCGAGGGAGCTGGCTGGGGCTCTCAATTAGTCTGGGCCCACGCTGTCCCCCAAGGCCCCGCCTGTCCGCCAACCAATAACACCCTTCTCAGGGCTTGGCGGTTCCGATAGAAAAAGAACAGAAAACGAAAGGGAATTATTTTATTTTTTACTTTGTCTATCCTTCAGAGACGGGGAAAATAAGCCCCGCTCCTGCTGGTCTGAAGGCAGAAGACAGACTGAGGGGATCGGGGTAGCTCCACACATACGCACAAGCAAAGGTTGTTTCTTCTGCCTCCTGTTGGTCACCCGCAGAGTTACCCCTACGGAGGACTGACCGGAGGCAGGGGGAGAAAGGATGGAGTAGAGACCGGATCCTTCCTCCCCGTATAGTACTGGTTGTATGGCCCGGATGGGCAGGAGCCTGTATCTCCACCCGCATTGCTGTGTGCTTTTCCAGATGGTACAAAACTGAAGAGACACAGGAGGTGGTTAGTGGGAATTGCGTGAACTCTATCGCATAACCCTTTTGGATCGTGTAAAAAACCCATGCATCTGATGTCCCTGCACGCCATTTTTCTGCAAACAGCTGCAATCTGCCCCCCAGGGCAGTTGGGTCCCGTATAGGCAATGACTCGTAGTCATGCATCGGTTGGGACTGGTGGAACTTGGAGGCTGCTTTGGTCTATGGCCCTCCTATTGTCTGTAAGCCGAAAAGTACCTTGGGCTAGGGTTAGATCCATGGGTTGGAATCACAAAACCAGCGCTTGGCGATGCCCTAGACACTTGGCTGGAGAGGATTCGGAAGGCCCCTCTCAAACCGTCGCAGAAAATCGTCATGTTGTCGATGAGGCCAAAAAGTACCTGGGGCTAAGGTTAGATCCATAGGAAGGAATTGTAAAACCAGCACTTGGCGATGCCCTAGACACTTGGCTGGAGAGGATTCGGAAGGCCCCTCTCAAACCGTCGCAGAAAATCGTCATGTTGTCGACCTTTACGGTCCCCCGACTTGTCTACTGAGTGGACCACTCAGATTGTGCAAGAGCCTTGCTTTCCTCCCTGGATGCTAAGATCCGAAGGGCAGTCAAGGAATGGCTTCATCTTCCTGCTAACACCTGCCATGGCTTGTTTTACTCTCTATGCCGTGATGGAGGTCTAGGCCTGGTTCGGCTAGAGAGGTTGGTACCATCTATTCAGGCTAGGCGGTTGCACAGGATCGCCAACTCTTCCAACCCAACAATTCGGAGTGTTGTGTTTGCCAGTGGCATTGATGCGGAATTTAGGGACCGATGGCTGGCAGCGAGAGGCTCGGTGGAACAGCTGCCAGACAATTTTGAGCCGGTCCTTCCGCCCGAGATGCCAGTGCCGTGGAAACTGGTGGAAGCCCTCAACAAGTGGGAGAGGGTGGCCTCTAAGAGGAAGTATCCGATTCCCCTTGTGTGGAGGGATGAGGAGTTTAAGACCTGGGGCACCCTCCTGTGTCAAGGGAGTGGCACTAAGCACTTTATCAATGACCCGGCATCGAATGCATGGCTCTCTTGAGTTTCCTCTGTGGATATAATCAGGCCTTCTGGTGCCACCTGCTGGCGAGTAGCCTGCACTGAAGGGATGAGAGATCTTTCTAGAGATGTCCAAACTTTACAAGGTATGCTTTTTGGTTTTTATCAGGGGCTTTAGCCAGAACCATGTCTAGACAGACCCCAAAGAGCTTTGTTCCCTGGAAGGGGTCCCGCACCAGTTTGTTTTTGGCTGTGTCGTTCCCTTTCCAGGACCTGAACCATAGGCATCTGCGTATGCCAGCTGCATACAGCTGGTCCGAAAGACAGTGGGATCCCCGTCTCCTTTAACCCAGGACATGGAGAGCTCTAGAGAAGTAGGACGTAATGGTAACCATTTTAATAACTGAGATCTCCTCAAAGTGTCTCTTTAAATGACCCTCAATCCCCTTATTTGTAGTGTCTTTGAGGGTAGCACTCCTCCTCTATGGGAAAGACTGAATTTCGGGCCAGGGAGGCCACTGCAGAATCCACCTTAGGGGTGGCTAAGAGGGTTTCCTTATTCTTGCGAATGAGTACAGGAATTCCTGGGTTTTTAGTCATTCAGTGGGTGCTATTAGGGATGTGCCATAAAATTATCTTTTATGTATGACTTATCCAAGAATATATACTTGTCCCTGGATCAAGGCTTAGGGATGTATACCCTTCTCTGATTCATCCTCAGAAGACTGAGGAGTCACATTTGTCTTTCCTTCTCTCGAAGATGAAGAGCCTTAATTACGAGCTCTGATATTTGGTCCCTATGTTGATTTGGAGGGGAATTCTCTGTCTGGGTCAGAAGAGGCCTCAATGACTGGCTCTTCTCTCTCCTCCTCTTCCAGGGAAGCAAGACTTTCTCCCTGTCTGGCCCTGCTGGCCGTCTGAATCAAGGGCCTCAGAATTTCTCTCTTCCCTTGCACTAGCTTGTCGGGAGTGAGGTTTTCCTCCTTTTTCCTAGGGGATTTGGAGGCTGTGGCCTGAGTTGAGCCCATGCCTTCCACCTCCTCCAAGGAGCGAGCTGAGATTACCTCCTCTGAGGATGCCCCAGATGAATCTCACTAATCCATGTATTAGCGGGATTCATTTGGGGGGTGGGGGGGAGGAGGAGGAGTTCAAGGGCCTGGAGGGGACTTGCTGTGACCTCCGCGGTCTCAGCTGCTGCTTCCCGCGCGTGCCTCCTCATCGTGGCCATGGTTGAGAGCGGGGGGATCCACTGGGCAGACAGATCTCATTGCTTCTATCAATAGCTCAGCTGACGCCCTGCTGGGGTTGCTGGAGGCGCGGCTGTAGAACAGGCTTGGCCTGCTGACCTTTACTTTTGGTTTCCTCGGCGCTGAGAGTGCTGGCTCAGTCGACGCCCTGCTGGGGGCCGCTGTATGCGCTCTGCTGGAGGCTGGCTGGAACAAAGCCCAATTAGGTCTGCCAGCTTTTGGTTTCACTTTCCTCGTCGCCGCTTGCATGCAGCCTGCAGAGTGGGGAGTGAGCTGGCGCCTCTCCTGAGACCATAGATGGATTAGTGGGACAAAATCTCGGTAGCCCTACAGCTAGAGACCACCTGGATTCCTGCTGGGTCTGCTCTTTGAGCCCCCGTGCCAGTCGGAGGGGGGAGCACCGAGCCAGAAAATCCTCCTTTCCCTCCTTATGTGGAAGGGGGTGAACAGAGATAGAATTCTCTCTCTCCGGCACCAAGATGGAGGTTTGGGACCTTCGTCCCATGAAAAAACCGTATTTGCTGCCTGAAACATCTCCGTCCAAGACGAAGTAGCCTGTGTCCTATCAGTGTGGAGGCAGACGAACAACAGGGGTCATGTGGTTAGATCCTCACTGACCATGCTCCAGCAAAATCAGGAAGTCTGCCTCCTAGTGGTAGTGGCGGGGATCTACCCACTGTTCAAACTGGCCATCCAGGAGAGATCTCCTGGGGAAAAAAAGAAGTTGCAGGATGGTTTTCCTCAGATTAGTTTCCTCAGTTAAGCATCCAAGGCTGTTATGCTCAGGATAAGTGGCAATACATCAGCGGTTTTCTTTTGGAGACTGCACCCAACCAATCCAACCAACTTGTCTTTTGAATAAAATAAAAAAATGTAGTGGCTCATGAAATACACAAGAATAAAAGGCCAAAGCAGCAGAATGCGAAGTTAGGAGAAGAGAACTGGACCAAAACACCGGTCATTTAGGCAGGCTCATTGCCACTCTCCAATTTAAAGAGCCCTTGTTTTTGACTAGAGACCATTTAGGTTCACAGATTAACAAACTGACCCCAGTGCTGATCTGTAGCTAGCTTAAGCCTCCGCTGCTGGCACCACGTTCGACACTAACCCTGAAACACATTGGCTAATGCCCTGTTCTCAGCATTTCATGGAACTGGTTAGCATGCAAGGGTTTGGGGAGGCCATGCAAGGATTAATTTGTGGCTGCTGGGTCTGCCTACAAGGAGACACATGGGGCCATATAGGAATTAAATCTTCCTCCTCCTCTCCTAGTCTTTCTTCATGCTCTAGCTGGTCACCTTTCCCTGCCTCAGGTTCAGAATAAGTGGCAGAGAAGAGTTGGTACACAGTATATATGGCTTGGGCCCCAAATATCTCAAAGACCACCTCCTCCCTCAGCCTCTGAGGTCAGCCGGGAGCAATCCCTTGCAAGTACCATCTGCCCATTACGTTTCCACAACAGGGGCATGTAGAGTATTTTCAGTGGCTGCCCCCCAATTATGGAACTCCCTTCCCTTTGGGGGTCATCTAAGCCCAAGCCTGCTCATCTTCCGGAGGCAATGTAACATTTTGTTTGGCCAGGCGTTTATAGGGTTGGGGTGTTGTGGGTTAGGAGATTTTAGCTAGTAAGTTAAGTTTATTGTTAGTCTGACTATCACCGTTTTGACGAGAAAAGGAAAAATTAAAATTAAAATAAAGTTTCAGTCTAGTAAATAATGATATATAAATTATACAGGATTATTCCTATTCCAGCCTTATCTTATTTGCACACATAACAAACGGACACTGAATAAATAACATGTTTAGAATTATTGCTCAAAAGAAATTTCAACAGCAGCATCTTAGCCCAGTAGATAAAATCCAAAGACTGGAAGAGAAGGCAAATCTGCAAATCCCTGAGGTCCGAATAAGGAGAGCAATGTAACAAACCGTGGCGGAGTGTCTCCAGTTTGCCTGGTCTGCATGTACATAAATGGTCCCGATAAGGGACATGATTATATCTACCTGATAAAATATTAGAATAGAAAAAAAAGAGCCTCAGTTTAAAAAAGGCATCAAAGAATCAAAATAAGAGTCTCATTCAAATTTATACTTGAATACTGAAAGATAGGGGGCTATATGAGAATCTGATGGATGGCCGATCATCTTGTGCAGAGGAGTCAGATTCTCTGCCAGATTGCCTTCTTGAATTGAGAAATACTGAGAGATAAGATAATCTGTATTTAACCCTAATATTGACAGATTCATTAAAGTTTGAGAAAGCCAAGGAAAAGGCTTGAAAGTTAGAGAGCACTGATCCTCAAGAGCTAATTTAAGAAGGAGGTCTTCTTTCTGTAAGTGCAAGAAATGGCAATATTTTGCTCTAAGCCAGATTTCAAAACTAGATTGAGGAATTAGGTCCAATTCAGGCCTAAGGAGAACACCTGGGGTAGTAGTCAGCAAGTTCAGCAAAGATTTCATGAAATGATTTTGAATTATGTCTAATTAATCTCCTAGAAATGTACTCCAAATTTCTGCTCCATAAAGGGTTTGTGGCAGAACATCGACTTTTAAAACTTTTCAAGGTGAGGGTATAGGACCACCTTCCTGGTGTTTGTAAAATCATTAGCACTCCACAGGCTGTTAGCTTAGTTTCATCTTGATGGAGATATGGGGGTTCCAGGAGCCAGAGAACCGAATTCTTAAATATGAAAAAAAAATTAACTGCTCCCATGTATTAATACCATCCAAAGTCCATCAATATGGATGCCTCGTTTTAGCGACAGTGCAAGACTTGGCTGTTCCGCCAAGATTTGGGGGAGGGAGGTGGGTGAAGCAGGGTGAGGGTGGGTGCGGAGGATGGGTTTATTATTTTTATGCCTCACTTCTATGTATTATATATATTTTATGTATATTTTTAAATATTTTAATTTTTGTAAGCCGTCTCAAGCTGCTTAGGCAGGAGAGACAGGATATAAACGTTGGAAATAAACAAACAAAAACAATGAATTTCTGCTTTTACCACATACCATTATTTTAATTTTTTTATCACTGACTGAAAATGATTAGTTTGGGGCATTAGATTCAAGACTATTTAAAGCCATTTTCAATCCTATAGGAGTGAGAGAGATAACCACCATGTCATCAGGATAAAGCAATATTGGAAATTTATTCATTACAATTTTTGGTGCATGTTATTTATCTTTGGAGAGGTCATTTTTGATGTTTATATAGATGTTAAACAGAATGTAGCAAGCATCTTTGTCTATCCCTCTGAGTATGGGAGAAGCACTAGTGATATTAGAAAAGGAAACTTTTGCTGACATGATACACCAAGTGATGATCAGCTCCCAAGGTTGTGAAGTTTTCCCCATAGCCTCTCTCTCGCAATCGGATCAAGAGCAGCCTTTAAGTCCATGAATGCAAGAAAAAGTTTATTTGATTTGACAATTGTATACTTACAAATCAGATGAGAAAAAGAAAAAGTTTCTAATGGTAGAAAACCTTCACGAAAACCAGTCTGGTGTTACTTAGTTTTATTTGGGTATTTTAATATTCAGGTTTATTTTTGTATGAGTTTATATTTTGTAACCTGCTCTGGTTGATGACCGATGACAGTTTGTGCTCTGCTGGACGTCTGTTTTGGTTATTCTGTAATTTTGGTCATGTCATTTCAGCAACATCTGCACTACTGTACATGCACAATTGCTGAGAAGGAGGATGCAAGTCGAATGACAAAATAAACCTCCAAAATGGAATACCCCCCAAATTTTATACGCAAGGACTTCTTTTTGGTCATGGATAGCCAAAGGGTTACCCATGAACAACTATACCTGCTTCAGCTCTATAAAGAGATAAGAATGGTCGCGAGAGGATGTGGGAGGTTTTTTAAAAGATGTCTATAAAACATGTATTTTTCTCGGTGCTGGAGAAAAGGGGAAGGATTTTAAAATGTAGGAAACCATGTTTGCCACTGAAGGATTTCTTTCCTTTTTTTGCCATGTAAAAAGTGTTATTAAATCCTTAATTAAAGCACTCCTGCATTTCTTCAAGAGAGAAAGGGGAGGGGGGAGAAGAGCCTTACATGCCACTGAAAAATTTCTAAGGTTGGTTAAGTCAGAGGTCAATTCAATTCATTTATTTACATGCGTAGCCATAGGTCATTGCAAAAACACTATACAATAAACAATACAAAATATAATTAAAAACATCTTCCAATATAAGATAAATGAAAGAATAAATAACAACAAACATACAGGCCATTGCCTAAAACTAAGAATAAAAAATACCACAAGTTCAGGTGGTTATAACAAATTCACAAACTAACAGCATATCCAATGCATTTATATTCGTCTCCATATTTCAAATATACATCTAGTCACTGACTGTGTCATGAAGTACTTATTTGGATAATGGTTCTTTTTTTAATCATAATTTCACGGTCATATTAAAGCCTTGGCTAGAGCGACTTCAGTTTAAGAAGAGTTTACCAAGTAGAGAAGACTGGGTCAGCTGTGCTCCCCCAGACAAGTATCTGGGTTAAAAGGAGCTTTTTGTAACAGGAACAAGGAAAGAATCCACATTTTAATTGCCCCTGCTCCTCTACCTTGAAGTGCAACCTCTCTGTCTCGCTACCATCATCAGTGCGGAGAACTCTTGCTTCCTNGGGAGAAGACAAACAAACATTCAAGCGGATGCGAAATCTCAGGTGCGTGCGCTTGGCTTGGTTACAAAGAGGTTGGTAGGTTAATTAGATTAACAGCTGAAACCGTTTAATAGTTATCCTCCTATTGCATTATGCATGCATGATAAAAAGCTCCTACATAAAAAGTTTCTGGCTGTTCTATGAACTGCTTAAATAGCCCATCCTTGGAAACACAAGAGAGAACTTGCTACAGAGTCATTGTTATGGTGCAGCTTGCTCTATAGCAAACACAACTACTACACTGCACAGCAGATTGTGAGTTGATATGGGGCATGGTACTCTGCTTCAAATTTGGGGGGAGGGCAGATGGGACAGAAAGAATCCACATTTTAATTGCCCCTGCTCCTCTACCTTGAAGTGCAACCTCTCTGTCTCGCTACCATCATCAGTGCGGAGAACTCTTGCTTCCTTGGCACAAACCCTGTCGAAGTGAGCAGTGGGAATCCTGGTTCTGAGATAATGAAGAGAAACATAGGGAGGTTATGGCACTAGGCCAGCCCCCACTGTCAGAGCGTGGATAGGGGAGGTAGCACTGTAATCCTTTCTGCTACAACAGTGCAAGGAAACAGACAGCAGCACACGTGTGAACTACATTGTGGAGCACTCTGCCACTGGGCAAAGTATCATGTAGCAGAGCATTTGTGTGGGAGACCACAGTTCTGGTTCAGCCTCTGCCATTTCGTGCAACCACTACAAGGAATTTCTAGGAAGAGTTGCAGAACACTGTAAAGGATAGGTTTAGTATTCTGTAACAGATTCATGGAATTTTAAGGCTAGAACTGAGCTCAAAAAGGTTGCCTGGGCCATCCTCCTTTGCACAGCAGGATTAAACCGAGAGCTGCCCTAACATTTGTTTAGTCAGTCTGGTTTTTTTTAAAACTAACAATAACGAGAATTCTACAATTTCATGTGGAAGATTTTGAGAATTGTCTCCTACTTCCCACCCCCTCTATAATTGGGAGTTTTACCCAAATATATCCATCTCTTCCATTCTGCAACATAACCCCACTGCTCCTTGCCCTGTCCTCAGGAAGCCCTGGAGAACAACCGATTTTTAGCCTCTTTTCTAAAAGTCTTTGAAAACTTTTGCCGCCGCCGCCCCCCCCCCCCCCCGGGTCTCTTTGGGACCAAAAATACTCAGTTTCAACTTTTCTTTGTCCCTTACTAAAGAATGTATCACTTTTGTTGCTTTTCTTTAAGCCCATAACAATCTGTCTATCCCTTTCACAAAGGACGATGCTTTACACACAACAAAATACTTCTGCTGAGGCTTGACTAATGCCAACTAATGTGGAGCTATTATTAGTTTTCTTCCACAGTCAGAAAAGCCTCCACTTGAAGCTAGGTCAGCCACAATCTGCTTCTGTTCGGTTTGAAACCCGACACCTTTTATGAGTTAGAGCCAACATTCAGAGATAGAGGTAAATCCAAAAAGGGGAGGGGGGGGAGGGAGGAATACCCCTGGCAGAGAATGTATTCAGAAAGCTCAAATTGAAGCCCTGTCTGCCCTCTCCCGTCATCAAGATAAAAGGCTTTCTTGAACGACTTCTCATGTTCTCAAAGAATACCGATATTGTGTGTGTGTGTCTCCCAGATTGTAAATTCTTTACGGAAAGAATGAATGAATTTTATTGAGTGACCAATAAGGTCATTTCAAATAAACATACAAAATAAACATACACAGGCATATACCGTTAAAAACTTAATAAAAACTTACTAATTAACATAAAACCCTAAATCAAAATTACAGTTAAATCATAAAGGCCCAAATGACCTATAGTAATAGAAAAGAGATAAATACATATCCCACACACATGCATGCGCACACAGTGCCCTCTGAAACAGGGGATTGTAGGGATAACACAAGTCATTTCAAAATAATATCTTGAAAGTTACTGCTAACAGCTCATTCATTGTTGAATGCAACTTAGTTTTGTGTAGTTCTGATCACTTTAGTATTCAAGTGCTTCAGAAACAAGATTTGTAATTAAATGTATTACACACACACACACACACACACACACACACGACACCAACTAAGTATGATTTACCTTCATCCAGTGAGGTAGGAGTAGGATAAATATGGTGAGTGGCTTTTGATTTATCATCAGTGACTGTTCCCTGGGGTGAAAAGAAAGTGAAACCCTGTGTGAGAATTCCATGAATAAGTGGAGCTGTATTACACAACAAAGGGAACTTGCCGCTCCAGGAGTATTCACGGCGCGCACAGAACGTAAGTGCTTGTCATAAAGCGCAGCGGGGAAACACCCACCCTCCTTGGAGCACCGTGACATCACCGTGCTCCGTGGGACTATGCCAGAAAAGGGGTGGGGTTAAGGCATCCCCCGGCCCCTTCCTGAGCTGCTCCTGCCCATGTAGGGTGCTATGACATCAGAGAGCTCCAGAGGGGATGGATACACTTCTGTGACATCAGGCCTGGAGGAACCTGACTGGGGTTGGTCCCAGTACAGTGGGGCTCAGAGCAGCTTAATTTTTCAGGTTTCTACTGTGTCTTCCTCCCACTGTTTGCAGGTATCAAGTTCTTGGAGTACGTAAAGTTTATCGCCTTACATTTCAGGTCCAAATTGCAGCAGCACTAAGGCCTGCTAGTTCTGTACCACCATGCCAGTTACACTTTGCTTCCATATGAAATGTGCTGCAGCCTCCCTGTGTTGGCAATGCAAATCCTATGCTAATAAGTGCAACATTGTGCTTCTAGAGCCCCTTTTATCCTTAGACTTCGCACTGTTTTGCAAACAAACCAGTTTGTCTCAGCCTTGCTGTGAAGTATGAAGATCATTGTGGCCCCTTTAAGAAAGCCGCAAGTGCCAGCCTGGGGACAGGGCAGGCTGGGCTGCAACTGGAACTGAACGGGGCAGTTGTGCTGGCAGCTGGCTGGGTAAGACCTTAGCAGAGCCAGCCCTGTAGGAGTTGGTAAAACCCCAGTAAAAGTAAAAGAGTGGGATTTACTCATTAAAATATTTATATCTCGCCTCTTCTGTCCACAGCAGCTCGAGGCAGCCAACAAGCAATAAAACAAATACAAACTATAACAATAAAGAACGAGATTAAAACAATACACTGCAAATTAAAATATTAGACTAAAACTGGCGGGAATAACCAAAGCCCCTACCACCCTAACCCACCCATTTCCCTCACCAAATTCCTGGCGGAACAGCCAGGTCTTGCATTTTCGCTGAAAGGGAGTTCCACAGCCTAGGGGCGGCCACTGAGAACGCCCTCTCCAGAGTCGCCCCGTGGGATACCTCCAGCAAGGCGCCCCTGGCCGACCGCAGGGGCCGCTCTGCTCCCGTATAGGAGCAGCTGGGCTGCAGTCAGTGCCTGACTGAGGACAAGAGAGGATCTCCGCTGGAAAGCTGAGCAGTAGAGGAGCCTTGTCCTTGGTACGGAGTCCTAGGCTGGGCAGCTAGGGGAAGCCTGGTGCCTGGGCTAGTGGACATGGCTTGGAAATAGCCTCAGGCACTCTATGCTGTCCAGGGCTCTGAAGAGACCAGCTGATGAGTGCCGTGGAGCCTGGGGAAACCCACATGGACTCTGGGGTTTTGGCAAAGCTTAAGAGGTAGCGGGGTTGTTACAAAGGAACTGTGCCTGAGCCAGTAACAGTCAGAGAAGTGTTGCTTGGGTTGCCAGAGGGCCATTTCCTGGTGTTAGAGGGTAAGGCCTGTGTACACGTGACAATAATTATGGAGGAGATGCTATAGCTGAATGGGAACTGAGACTGTGTGAAATAAATGGACACTGAAGCAAATTCCCCGAGGATGGTGACTTGTGTGGGCCTAATCCAGTCGCCATTTTACCCGGGTGAGACCATGCCCGGTTACAGTCATGTTACAGGTGGGGAACAGATTTAAGTGACTTGCTCAAGGACACACAGAAATCTATGACAGAGCCAGGAACAGAACATGGATATAAACTCTGTTTGCAGCTGGTGAAAACTATTCCTTTGTTCTAGAATCTGAGAGAGAACAAACCTCAAGGGTTAGATCAGCCTCATACCCCACCCCCAGGTAGGGTTTGCTCTGGCTAACCCATTTATGGGGGAGGTTTTATCTAGCCTCTTAAACTCCAATGAAGAAGATTCCACAACTTCCATAGGAAGCTTGTTGCACTGTACAATTGTTAGTTAAGAAATTTTCCGTAATATTTCAACCAAAACTACCTTGCTGCAACTTGAGCCTACGATGATGACCTTCTGCCCTGCCCTCAATGGCAATGAATTGATAGCGCTCATCATCTTTATGGCTGCCTTCCAAATAGTTCAAAGCTTATCATGGACCACTTGAATCTCTTTTATCCCTAGGCTAAACAACTGCAGTACATTCAAATGTTCCCTCATATCTTGCATTCCAGATATTTTATCAACTTTGTTACTTTCCTCTGAACCTTCTTGAATTTCTTTAACATCCTTTTAAAAATGGGATGCCCAAAAATGGACACAATCCTCCTGCTGAGGCATAAACTTTGCAAAGTAGCGCAGTGCTATTACTTCCTGCACCTTGGATATAATGTTGCTTTTAAGGAAACCTTAAAGAGTTGATGCATTTGTTAACTATTATTTTTTTAAAACAGTTTGAAAGTGTTATTCTAAAATCTGAAGCCCCACCGTTCCCCGATAGGAAGAAATTAACCAAATCTACACTAAATTGTTTAGGTTACCTGGTGACGTTTGACAATGTCCTTTAGCTTGTTAGCCAACTTCAGTTCAATATCTGGAATGAGGTAGATGGTTGGTCTGCTCAGACAGTTGTTCTGGAAGAAGAAATTAAGAATTCTAAAACCAGAAAAGAGTGGCTCCACTGCATGGACCCATCAGGGATTAGGGCACCAGACATCTCCGGAATGCTTTCAAAATCAGAACTCACTCAGCCCTACATCTTTCCATTGACAGCTCACTGAAGTCAGTCAGACCTTAAGCATAACACTGTAAATAGAAAGCTAAGAGCTATCTCTCAGTCAAAGATCCCATTCTGCAGTACTTTGAGATTTATGCAAAATCTGGGACAAGGTTTTTAAATACATTAATTTATTTATATTTAAAGCAAGTGTACCAAATTATTTCTTTACAAAACAAAGTATAAAAGTGTAACAAGTTATTTCTTTACAACAAAACAATTCCTATAAAAACACAATGCAAATCAGAGTACTCCCTCCACCAGTTTAGTTCCCAGATGAGGAATTTTCATCTCTATAGTAGACCATCCACCTCATATGGAAACTCTCCAAGACGAGGAGGCTCGTCCTTGCTCCAGAGGGGCAATAGGAGGCGATCTAGATTTTTTTTTTTTTTATTTATTTCAAAGCATTTATATCCCGCCCCTCCTGCAAAGCAGCCCGGGGCGGCTCACAACATAATTAAAACAATAAAATACATTAAAATTCAATAAAAACAACATATATTTCATATAAAAATATAAATATAAACAGGGCTTAGCAAAAAAA
>QEPC01015304.1:807935-848319 GCA_003113815.1 Sphenodon punctatus | reverse complement strand
GCGTTGCAGTAGTCGAGCCTCGAGGTGACAAAGGCATGGATGAGGGAGGCCAGGTCCGGGCCAGAGACGTACGGACGCAGCCTACGCACCAGATATAGCTGGCGGAAGGCAGCCTTAGCGACTGCCTCCACCTGCCACTCCAGGCGCAGGTCTGCGTCCAATAACACCCCCAGACTCCGGACCTGCTGAGCTACAGGAGGGCGAACCCCCCCAACCAGGGGGGCCACCACCCCCTTTGCCCTCCCTACCACCATCACCTCCGTCTTATCTGGGTTGAGCTTCAGTCTGCTCCGCCGCATCCAATCCTCCACGGCCTCCAAACATTGGCAACAGAAAGGCAGATCCTCCTCCTAGAACAAACCAAACTTCCAAAACACTATCTTGCTTCCTTGCAAAATCAAAACTCACGCATAGGAGGGCACTTGCTACAATTGCACACGAATGGAAAAAGGTAACCTCAGATGCGTGGGTATTAAATACGATCACCTATGGCTACTCCATAGAGCTATATCAAGTACCTCAGTCCTGCTTTCTTCCATCCCAATACTCTCTAAGGCGGGAGAAACATGCAGCCATGTTGAACAAAATCAGTCAGTTGCTAGAAATCTCTCGGGGCCTGTATTCGATCCTCTTTCTGGTCCCCTAAAAATCCAGAGAGCAGTACTGGACTTAAAAGTCCTCAACAAATCAGTGAAGGTACCCCCTTTCTGAATGGAAACTCAGAGGTCTATTTGCGAAATCATCTCCGAAGGGGACTGGTTGACATCCATAGACCTCAGGGAGGCGTACCTACACATCTCAATTTGCCCAAACCATAGACAGTGGCTCAGGTTTTCTTACGATCTTCAACTCTGGCAGTACAGGGCCCTCTCGTTTGGTCTGGCGTCAGCACCACAGATATTCACGAAGGTCCTGGTGGTTCTGATTGCTAAGCTCAGAACGGGGGGAATCAATGTTTATCCCTACTTAGACGAACTGCTGATCAGGTCCCCATCATATAACCAGGCACTAACAGATCTCATCAGAACAATCTTCTCTCTCTCCCAATACAGCTTTGTAGTCAACATAGAAAAAAGCCACCTGATCTCAACGCACTCCCTGGAGCACCTGGGAGTGCTGAACACCACCAAACTAAACGGTGTCTTCTTACCCCAACAGAGGCAAAACAAGATACTAACACTTCTACAACAGGTGATCACGCAACTGAAACACAGTCTAAAGACACTGGCAAGTCTGCTCGAGATGATGTACTGCATCCAGCTGATCCCGTGGGTAAGATTCCACCTGAGGCCTCTGGAGAATTTCCTCTGCCAGTTTCAAAAATCAGATCTGCGAGGGTCAAAACTTCAATCTAGAGGTAACAAATCAGCTCAAACTAGCACTGGAATGGTGGTGGGCACCGCACTGACTCACACATGGGTCTTTACTCTCAGACCCAGACAGACTGACACGGACGACAGCCTCTTAGGCTGAGGGGCGCATCTGAGAGGGAACTCAGCACAGGGGACCTGGTCCAGATCAGACAGAACACACAGCATCAATTGGCTTCAGTTTGCAGATTCAGGGGCACCATGTCCTAGTCCATATGGACAACACAACTGCCAGGGCCTATGTAAACTATCAAGGGGAATCGTGATCCCGTTCACTATTCCAGGAAGCATCCCTACTCTTCAAGTGGGCAGAACACGAAGTCCTGTCAGTAAGGACAGTACACATCAAGGGTATATTAAACATGCACGCTGACTGGCTAAGCAGGCAAAAGATAGACTCTGGGAAATGGTCACTCTCTGAAGAAGCCTTCATCTTAGTAGTACAACAGTTTGGCCACCCAACAATTGATAGACAGACCTATTTGCCTCTGCAGAGAACAACAAGGTTTCAAAATTCTCCCGATTCAGACCCCTGAGCACACTAGTCTGTGACACGCTCAGTCAGAGCTGGCCTCAAGGGCTGCTATACACCTTTCCCCCACTGCCCCTGCTGTCAAAAACCATAGCAAAGCTACAGAGAGAAAGAGCTCAACTAATCCCAATAGCACCCCGATGACCCAGAAGACCTTGGTTTTCGGACCTGGTAAGTCTGCAAATCGTTCCTCCACTCTCTCTTCCAATCAGCAGAAAAATGCTAAACGTAAGGGCCAGTCTGATATCCCAATCCTCAGATCTTCAAACTGATAACGTGGAGATTGAGCCGAGAGCCCTAAAGCTGTTAGCTTATTTGAAGGCAGTCATCACTACCCTGTTAGTGGACAAACACAAATCCACTCACCATATGTACTAACATACGTAGAAAACCTTAGCCAGTTGGTGTCAAGAAAGATCTATAGACCCTTGCTCCCCAGGGATCAAGAACATTTTAAGAGTTTTAGCAAGCAGGACTACAGAAAGGCCTCAGCCCCAAAACTCTCGCTCAACAGGTGGCAATACACACAGTTCTATATCACAGGAAAGACTTTTTCTACATCCTCACATAAAAAAATTCCTGAGAGCGGCATGTCTTTGTTCCCCTCCTGTCGTTCATAGATTCCCTACACGCAAATTAAACGTGGTGCTTCAGGCATTGCTACGCTTGCCATATGAACACATTCAAGATATTTCACTTTATTTCTTAACTATAAAATTGGCTCTCTTACTGGGCATAACGTCCGCCAAACGTGTTTCAGAGCTAGGGGAGTTATCTGTAGACCCAAATAGATGCATTTTCAAACAAGACTTGGTATTACTAAGGCTAGATGAGGAATTTATTCCAAAAGTAAATTCAAGATTTCATATAGCACAGGAAATCTCTTTGCCATCCTTCTACCTGCATCCTAAACATGCACAGGAGAAACTATGGCACAATTTGGATGTCAGGAGAATACTGAAAGTGTACAAACGTACGGCTCCATTTTGAAAGTCTTTATTAATTTCAAATCATATAGGCCTGGGATTAGAGCTTCCAAATCCAACACATCTAAATGGATTACTGCATGTATCACAGAAGCCTACAGGGCTCAGGATAAGCAACCCCCTCAGTAGATTCTGGCATCTCCTGTCGCTATCAGCGTTGCCTCCTGAAGGGAGCTGAGGTTCTTCCTAGGTTCTTCTGTGTCTTCAGGAGTTCGAGTTCATGTAGCCTCTCTTTCTCGTTTTCCTGCTGTTTCAAGTTTCTCAAGTTCAATCTCTTTGTCTTGTTTCTGTCTTTCAAGTTTAATCTCCTTTTCTCTTGTTTTAGTTTCTCCAGTTCGAGCTGTGTCTTTAGTTTCTCTGCATTTTCTCTTCCCTCCTTTTTCATTTGCTCTAGTTTGAGCATTTTCAGTCTCAAACTGATAATTGAGTTTTCAGTCTGGCCAGCTCAATGTCTGTGTTTGCACCACGTCCCTGGTTGTCTCCAGGTCCTGCATCTGCTGGTTGTTGGTCAGTTGGAGGGGAATCTTGAGGGGGGGTTTTGAGGAGCGTTTGGCAAACCATCTCCATTCTGATCCGTGTTCATCCTCTCAAATTCTCTTATCAGCTGCTTAAGTTGTTGTTTAGTTTCCCCCTCTGTTTGGAGGTGTCTGCCTTGTGCTTCCTTTATCAATTCTGACTTCGGGAGCCTGGAGAAACCCTTTGGCAGCCCTATTTTGATAACTGGCCCTGACACCAGAAATCAAAACTAAAACAACACTGCACACTTTGGTTAAAGATTCGTTTGTTCCACTCTTAGAGTTGAGTTCCAGAAGGCGCTGGCAACTCAGTCTCTCCAGATATGGGATTTACTCCCTTCAGAGGATACCACTCGTTTGGCGATCCTCCTATGTTTTGCTACACAATTCTGAGCGTAAGCCTTCTCGTTGGGCGCCACTGTCACGGGGTTGGGGTCCACTACCTCACTTTTCTGGGTTGGGTGACTCAGTTTCCCTCACTCGCAGCTTGCCTGAATCAGCTCTCTCTCTAGCTGATTCAGTCCTGCAAAGGGGAACACCACTTCTGTCACCCAAGTTCCAGAGACTTCCCGTTCCCAGACTCTCTTCTCTAGGTTCGCAAGTACTTGAGGGCACAAGATACTCAGACTGTGTTCCCCAATGTGAGACAACAGAAAGCACTTCTTAGTAAAGAAGAAAGTTTATTGATTACATAAATAAAGATAGTTTGAATGCAGAGTGGCAAATAAAACAAAAGTAAATAGCGCAATCCTAGTCTGTACTGTGTAAGTCCCTAGTTAAGATCTTACCCTACAAAAGTCCATTTTTCAGCCAGATGTAGTGAGGCTGGGCCTTTGTCCTTAAGCTGGTTACCCAGCAAAGTCTCTTCTCCCAACTGAACCTTAGGGAAAAAGGTCTCCTCCCCCTCCCCCCTTTTTATAGGTTTCCAAGTTTCTTTGACTTTCCCGCCTGGAGGACTCTGTGCTTCTAGTCATGTAGGCAGGAATAGCTCTATTTGCAATTGAATGGTGTCTGTAGAGATGTCGTTAGCCTTTTCCGAATACACATTCGGCCTGGCTCTGTCTCTCTCCGTTGCATGAAGTGAGTTTCCAGTTCTCAGCTTTTACGTTACATACATGTTTAACCTTTACTTTCACATATTTGTTAGACCTGTAGTCCAGTATCTCCTTGTGACAGGCACATTCACTAAGGACTGCTGCTACCTCAGCGGCACTTAATGCTAGAGCGTTGTACAAGGAGGCGTGTATGGTGGCTACTTGGTCCTCTCTACACACTTTCACGAAACACTATAAGATTCATACTTTCAAATTAGTTGAGGCTGCCTTTGACAGGAGGGTTCTGCAAAGGGTTTTACCTTGATCTCAGTACTTGTAAGAGGAGAACTTACTGCAGTTTTCTCTCCTCTTTATCAGTCAGGGACACTGCTTTTGTATGTCCCCGTGAGTGCTGACTGATCAGAGTGCCTGGCCAGGACACACAGAGAATAGAAAATTGGGCAGTTACCTAGTGAATTTTCTTTCTGTGCGAGTCTTGTCCAGTCACTCAACCCACCCTTACTGTGATACAAACTTTGACCTAATTGGTTGCAGAACGGTTTGGCTTTCCCTAGTTACTTGTTAGGTTGAGGGTGTTAACAGTTTTATATTCCACTTCTTCTTTGGCTTGTGACTTTTGGAGTTTTGGGGGTGGTCCCATGGTGGCTATAGCCAAACAGAAGCTCGGTGCTGCCCCCTGTTGCCCGCAATGCAACCCTTCCCCATGAGTGCTGACTGATCAAAGCATGACTGGCCAGGACCCACACAGAAAGAACATTCATTAAGTGGCCAATTTTCTATTTGGCACTGCCTCCGGAAGATGTCCAGGCTAGGTCTTAGGCAAATCTCTAAGGGAAAGGAGTTCCAAAGCTGTGGAGCAGCTAACACCACTCTACGCGCTCAGGTCGTATGGACCCGGGCTAATGGTAGAAATTACAAGAGGGCGCTCTCAGCTGATTTTAGAGATCACAAAGGGATGTAAGGAGGAAGGTGGTTCTTTAGATAAGTATTAATATATGAGCAACTATGAGTTCTGTCATGTTTTGCACTACTGGGCTAGGACTATAAATTATGTCTCAATGTATAGTTGATAGGTTTGTAACTGCTATATAAACACCTAAACCAACAAGTATTAGGTGACTGTTCTGTGACCCAATCAAAGCAAACTGACAGTCCTAAATGAGTGTCTGCTGGAGAGGTTTTCCCTGTAGTAGCACCAACTGGACAGATACTGAAAGTGATCTACCCACTACTAGGGGGTTGTCCATCCGCATCAGGATGGAGGCACCCTGGTGGCATATTATGAAGCTCAGGCTGCTTTTGCTGCCCATTCTGCAGTAATAACCTAGCACCTCACAACAGCAGCCAACTCATTCCAAATTCTTTGCCTTCACATGGGCCAAGCCAGCACCATTTTGCAAGAGTAAGCCTGATTGGTAAGTTTTGACAATGGCGTAAATTTTTCATTGACTGAATTCTATGACCAAGGGCTTCAGACTAGCACTACTTTTCACCATCCTAATTCCCAGGCTTCCCTTAGCAATAACTCTTTTCGCTTTCAGCTAGTTACATCTTCCAATGAGACAAGACATGCACATGTGAAATTTTTACAGGAATGTGTAAGCTGAGACTTTTTACAGAGTCACATTTGAGAGGAGTCAAAGCTAGAAAGCTATTTCCCTGCAGAAGATGAACAACAAAATTGAAAGGTAAAATCAAATATCACAGAATTTCTTGCCTGCACTAGTGTTTTCTCAATGTTCATGAACATTTCCACATTGCGATCCATTCGTGAGGGATTTTGCAGGTCAAATCGCCTCCTGGAAACGAAAAAAAGATCAATATTAAATAATCTCACTTTCTTACCATTAGCAGCAAAGAATATTTAGACCTTAGATTACAGTTTTGCACAAAGCAGGAAATATTTTAAAATAAGCACATTCTAAAAAGTTTTTGTAATATTTAACAGCTTACCTAAGTTACAAACTTAGAAAGCACAATAAAAAAAGTTCAGTCATATGGTAGCCTTAACTAAATATTCCTCCATGACAGCCAATCCCAATCAAGAAAATGCAGTTAGATTATGAACTTTTAACAGCATTATAGAACAAAAGATTAGAAAGGAAAATTGGACACTTACCTCCTGAATTTTCCTTCTACGGGAGGTCCTCCTGGACGGCCAGCTAGCACAGTAGGGTAGATCCCCGTCACTACCAGAAGGAGGCAGACATAACTTTTGTTACCATACTCAGGGGATCTCCTTCCCCTCTCCAGAGTCTTCCAGCTTTTATTCACACTGCTACTCCTGAACTAAATGATACTAAAAACTTTAACAGTTTCAACAGTAATTTGGAAAAACAACTATATCGAACAAATTCTGAATTTAGAGTTCCTTTCTTTCCCAAGTGGGAAATTAACTATTTCCTGAGGCTACTACGCCAGTCTAAACCCCAAGCCGGTGTTTCTTGACCTCTCCACTGAACATTAACCTAGTTTTGTTTTATACGAAGAGTTACTCATCACTCCGGGTGTGTCTGGCCGTCCAGGAGGACCTCCCGTAGAAGGAAAATTCAGGAGGTAAGTGTCCAATTTTCCTTTCTCCCGGGAGGTCCTCCTGGACGGCCAGCTAGCACAGTAGGGACTTACCCAAGTGGTATTCCCCAAAAAACACTATTGTGCAGTATAAGGGGGGGGGGGGGGAGAAGAGAAGAGTAGCTTGCTGCTGTTCCAGGTATCCCAGAAAAAACTCATTTCTAGACAACCGCCTGGAGCATCCGTCTCCCAAACGCCGCTTCAGCCGATTCTTGCAAGGGTATTTATAGTGTCTTGTGAAAGAATGGACTGAAGACCAAGCGGCAGCTTGGCAAATTTCCCCATATGAGGCCGAATTTCTGAATGCCTGAGAGGTCGCTGCCCCTCTCAATGAATGAGCAGAGATCCCTTCTGGAGGGGGCTTACCCTGTGCTCTGTAGGCCTCCTTGATACAAAGAGAAATTCAACGCGCTATGACCGATTTGGATGTCCTATTTTGCGGCCCGTTAGCCACAAACAGGGCATATGACCTCCTAAATAGAGCCGTGTGATCCAGGTAGATCTTTAGCGCTCTCCTGACATCCAATTTATCCCAAATCCGCTCCTGTGGATGAGATGGATGTGGGCAGAAGGAGGGGAAGATAGATTTCCTGTTCCCTATGGAAAAGGGAGTGGACCTTAGTTAGAAAAGAGGGATCTAGTCTAAGGACTACCGACGAGTCCCTGAATGAGCATAGGTTAGGCTCCATAGACAGGGCACTCAATTCCGAAACCCTCCTGGCTGAGGTAATTCCAATCCAAAAGGCCATCTTTACGGATAAAAAGTGCAAAGGCTCAAACGGGACTCTCGTCAGAGCCTTGAGGAGTAGATTCAAATCCCAGGAAGGAAAACGATGAATCACGGGGTGATACCACTCTAGCTGCTTTAATAAAGCATATGATGTGGGAATGTTTAATTACTCTGCGTCCCTTGACTGAACAGAGTACGCTACTTATGGCTGCTACCTGCCTTTGTAACGTGTTGGGTTTTAACCCTTTGTTTAAGCCTTCTTGCAGGAATTCTAGAATCACCTTGATTGTGGCCTTAATTGGACTCACCCCTCTTTTCTCGCACTACCCCGCAAACTTAGCCTATGTGCTTTGGTAAATGCGTTTGCTAGCCGGGCGCCTAGACTGGAACATAGTCTACAGGACTTGCTGGGAATACCCTAATTTCCTAAGTGCCCTCCTTTCAATCTCCAGGCTGTTAGTCTGAGGGTTTCTGTGTCGTCGTGGAGAATCGGGCCCTGTGATAGCATGTCCTGTCTGTATAGGAGTCTGAGCGGGGGCGACGTTGTCATCCCTAGTACATCCGCGAACCATGGTCGCCGAGGCCAGTATGGGGTCACCAGGATGACCTCTGCCCCTTTCCTCTTGATCTTTGCTACAGTTCTTTGGATTAGAGGAAAAGGTGGGAACGCATATAGTAGACTCTGTGGCCATGTCAGGTTCAGCACATCGAATCCCACTGCCTATTGATTCAGAAACCTGGAGATGAAGATTTCTGTTTTCGAGTTGTCTGGAGATGCGAACAGGTCTACGTCCGGATATCCGAACGTTTCTACTATGGTCTTGAACGGTTCTGGATGTAGAAACCACTCTCCCGGGTCTATTGACTCCCGGTTTAGCCAGTCGGCCTGTGTGTTCCTCTCTCCTGCTATGTGCACTGCTCTGACTGATAGTAGGTTGGTCTCTGCCCATTTGATCAGTGCACAGGCCTGTTGGTGTAGGGCCTCCTTACTGTACTGTATTGTCCATATAGATCAAGACGTGTTGTCCCCGAATCCAAGGAGCCAGCTTCCGTAGGGCTAGGTAGACCACTCTGAGTTCCAACCAATTGATAATGGTGCTTTTTCTCCCAACTGAGCCACTTGTCTTGTACAGATCTGTTCTGAGTGTGTGCTCCCCATCCATACAGGCTTGCATCCACGGTAACAGAAATCCTGTTCGGGTCTATGATAGGAATCCCTGTCATGAATCTGTCTTTCGCTGTCCACCACTGTAAGGACTTCCTGATCATCTGTGGCACCGTCATCCACGGGTTCCTCCGTGGGTTAGACGATCCAGCCACAGTGTCAGGAATCTTTGTAGCAGTCTGGCATGAAATCTGGCCCATCTCAAAACACTCAGGCAGGAGATCATGCCGCCCAGGAGGCTCGCTAGTTCCTTGAGTCTGGCTCTGTGATTCCCTTTCATCTTTGGATCAATTTCAATAAAGTCCGTCGTCTTTGTTGCGTTAGCCAGATTCTGTAGCTGCGAGTGTCCATGATTACTTCCAGATGTTCTAGGGACTGTGTCGGTTCCAAATGGCTCTTTTTGAAGTTTATCAGGAAACCATGTTCCTGTAGATATCCTATGACCCTGTGGACGTCTGATTCTGCCCGATCGTAGTTTGGGGATCTTATGAGAATATCGTCCAAATACGGGTGAATCTTGATCCCCTCTCCCCGGAGGTTTGCTATGAGGGCGATGAGGACCTTGGTGAACGTCCTGGGGGATGTGGCCAGACCAAATGGGACTGCCGTGTACTGCCAGTGCTGATGATCGTATTGAAACCTCAGCCACTTCCTGTGGGATGGCAGGACCGGTACATGGAGGTATGCCTCCTTGAGGTCTAAAGAAGTTAACCATTCGTCTGGTGAGAGAGCCACCTTGATAGATTGTAAGGTCTCCATCTTGAATCTCCTTGCTCTTACGAATTTGTTTAGTCTCTGTAGGTCGAGCACAGCTCTCCATTCTTCCGATTTTTGGGGCATCAGAAACAAAACTGAGTACAGTCCCAAGCCCTGCTCGTGTCTTGGGACTTCCTCTATGGCCCCGATGGATTGTAACCTGTGAATCTCTTGCTGCATGGCGAGGTGTTTCTGTGGATTGCTGGATCTTGGTGATACAGTGAAAAAGCTTTTTGGGTATTGCTCGAATTCTATTGAGTATCCCTTTTGAACAATTTGAAAAATCCACAAATTTTCTCCGAACCCTTGGAGCCTGCCCCCTAGTTTGAGCTGGCTCATGGGTGGCGAGTGGTAGTCAAGCCTCTGACTTGGACCGGTTTGCATTCTGTGTGTGCTTGTTCCTGCTACCTGGTCCTTTCTGCTTACTCCATCTGGGTCGGTAGCGTTGCTGGTTTCCCCTGTTGGGGTAAAATGGTCATCTGGTATTGTTCGTAGATTGCCGCAAACTGAAGGGACGAAAAGGCTTCCTAGGAATGCCCATGCTCTGCAGAGTTTGCTTTTTTGACTTATCCGCCGCATCTGTCAGCACCTTATCTAAGAAGATCCCAAAGACCTTTGTACCCTGGAACGGTCCCCCTACCAGTGTATTCTTGGCAGTGGGGTCTCCTTTCCACAAACGCAGCCAGAGGCGGCGATGTGCTGCCACGTTGAAGGCCATTGCTCTAGCCACCTAGCGTAACATGTCCATGGAGGAATCTGCTGTGAAAGCATAGGTTAACTGAATCCTAGTCGAGAGGATTCTAGTCATCTTGTCGAAGACCTTAGGGTTCCTGGCCCTCTTAATCCAGGTCATTAGGGCTCTGGAGAAGTAGGATGTTAGGGTTGCCATCTTAGTGATCACCGAGATCTCTTCAAAATTACACCTGAGGTTACACTCTACGGCCTTATCTGTGGGGTCCTGGGGGTTGCACTCCCCCTCTGTTGGGAATATGGAGTTCCTAGCCAATGATGCTGTGGCTGCATCCACCTTGGGGATGGCCAGCAGGGCCTCTTTGCTCTTTGAAAAGGAATACAGGGACAATTGTGTTTTGTTCATCTTGAACAGTTTATTGGGTTGTTGCCATTCTCTCTTTATAATTTTTTCATATGCCCTGTCCAGTACCATTCCCCTGCCTCTAGCTCTGGCCCGGGGAATGTATTCTCTAGCTTCCTCCTCGGGATCTGATGAGGCGTGCTTTTCTTTTCTTTGCTGTAGGTGTAGCGCTCGTATGACTTAGTCAAAAATGTGGTCCCTATATTTCATTGGGAACTTCTGTCACGGTCCCCTGATGCCTAGCTCTCTCATTTTCCTCGCTCTCTCCCTCTTACATGGGGGAGGCCTCCCCTTCTTCTTCTGACCCCTGGGCCAACTCTGCCTGAGTCTCCTGCTCTGCTTCCTCCTCACCTTCATTCTTTCTCTCTCTCTCTCTCGAGGGGGGGAATCCATTCTCTCTGCTCTTTCTCCCTCTCTGTATGTGGTTTCCTCATCCGAGGATACAGACATGACTTCCTCTAGGTTTTCCCCGGAGGAGGCTGGGGAGTCTAAAGGCCCTGTGCTGCCTCTTAGGCTTGGGTTGTTTGCCTTTCCCTGCCGGTACTGAGTGCCCCTTATAGGCTCTAGGTCTCTTCTGCCTCGGTGGGGATCTCATGCGTTTTAGCTCTACAAGGATCTCCTTTAGAACCTCCATATGTGGGTCCTGAGGGGGGGGACGCAGTGCTTACTGTGCTTGCAGGCTCCTGTGTAGCTGCTGTCCTCGCTGAAGGTTTCCTTCTAGTGGACATTGTGTCTCCGTTCCTCCGGTTAGGAGCTGTGCTGTTTCTTCTAGCTCCTTTCACTCTGCCTTTTCCACTGAGTGCTCAGGGAAAAACTGGGTATGGTTCCCGCACGTTCGTGAGGCCCCCCTCCCTTCACCTTCCGAGCTTAGGCGCCTGCGGCAAGAAGAGGGGGCGTGGCTAGCCTCCTCCTTCCCTGTCCTAGCAGCGAACTGCTGCGCTGTAGGCAGGCTGGCTGTGCATAGTGTCTGCGCTGGGTGGGGGAGGGCATGGGGAACCACCCTGCAGCTCCGCCGTGCCGGGCTCAGCGGCGGCCTCGGAGCCTACCAAAGAGTCCCTATCCCCTGAAGGGGGAGGGGAATGGCACGGGGGACTGCCCTGTAAGCCCGCTCTGTCGGGCTCTGTCAGGGTCGTGGGGCTGTCCCCGCTTTTATCCCCAGAGAGTGGTGTGTGTGTGTGTGTGTCGTGCGATGCTGTTCCGTAAGCCGGACTTTGCCTCGGGACCAGCCAAGACTCCCTCTCCCTTGGGAGTGAAGGGGAAAAGGCGCGGGGAACCGCCCTGTAAACCCGCTCTGCCGGGCCCCACCTGGATCTTGGAGCCGACCAAGCCTCTCCCTATCCCCTGTGCTGCGGGGGGTGGGCGTCCCCTTGAATCCCCCCCTTTTTGGCGACTGACAGAGGCTATCGGGCTCCTGCCGCGGTCCGGCCATGCCTGAGCGCGCTCCAGGGGCAGCGGGAATGGATCTCCGGATCCCCAGCTATCCCCCACTATGGGGTGCTACTCCCACTCTTCGGGGACCCCTTGCCCGTAGGAAGAGGGGTCACCCGGGATCTGCTCCTTTCCCCCTCTGAGGAGGGAGAGTGAACAGGGAGAGGATTTCCCCCTCCCCTGGCACCAGCAGCTTTCTGTTGTTGTTTCTGCTGCCTGTCTCAGATTTTTTTTGGGGGTGGGGTGTGTGTGGGGGAGGCAGCTTGCCTGCGTCCTACCGTGTGAAGACAGAGAAGTAACTGGAGATGGGAAGGAGATCCCCTGAGTATGGTAACAAAAGTTATGTCATGTCTGCCTCCTACTGGTAGTGACGGGGATCTACCCTACTGTGCTAGCTGGCCGTCCAGGAAGACCACCCGGGAGAATTCTGTTTCCCATCAGGACAGAAACCTTGGATAAAGGCAGGTTATAATTAATACAGTCTTCCCTTCGCTGTGATCAAACAGAACTGCCAAGGAATAACAGCAGCTGCACTGGGAGCATAGGCAAACTAGTATGTCTTAATATTATTCTTCCACATTTCAGCTGCACAGTGGCTAGTGTATTAGCAGCAGATGTATAAAATGGGGACACTTCCAAGGCAGACTACAGACATTACCATAACTCTAGCAAAGGGTTCCAATTCTCTTTGGACATGGCCTATAACATGCGGACTACAGCCCAAGAACTGGTCCATCCCACAATGGCCTGGGAAGGAGGTGCTAGGGATTACTTATGTTCCTCCTCAAACAGGAGAAACAGGGGAAAACCAATGGGAGGTCTGACTCTTTGAACATCCAACTTTATGTAAAGTAGTCTTATCTACAGCAGGATGTAGCTTTTTTTGGCGGGGGGGGGGGAACCCAAAAGTTAATAAGAGGTGAACTGATTGAGGCAGAGCCCAGTGTCTATAGCCCAACCTTGTTATAGAACACCAGACAAAAGGAGAAACAGCCATGAATGCTCTATCTTCCACTGCCCTGCTTGCTGAAATAACAGCAACTAAGAATTCAGTCCTTAGAGTGATGTTGCAAGGAGCAGAAATTCCGAAGTTCACATGATTAAGTCAGTCCAAGAACAGGTCTCATTCAAGAACAGTTAATTCAGGGATATACCTGAATTAGTCTATTGAGAAGTTGTGCCACCATGAGGTGTGCAAACATGGAAACCCCATTAACGGAGGCAAAAAGATGCAGAGATAGCTGTCAAATGAACGCACTGGGCTGAGACCCCAAATGTCTGGAGCAGAAGCAGGCACACAATAGGCTGGTCTTCAGCTGATCAGGAAGACATATGAAACTAGTCCTGGACTTGTGCCTCCTCGCTTAATGTTATTCTTCCACATTTCCTGCCCCGTTTTTCCCCATTTGGGGGGGGGGGGGGGGAAGGAGGGACAGGAAATTTTGGGGAAAATTGAAATAAATGCAAAACTTATTTTCTTAGCACCCTTTACAGATCTAAATTCACTTTGCTACTTTAAGAACATAAAATGTATTGTGTATAACTGTTTTCTCATGAAATTATCATGTTTGGTATATTTATTAAATTTAAAAGTATAGTTTATTCAGACAATGACAAAAAAATTTTTACTTTTAAAATGTTTTTAATTTTTGTTACAAACGGAGCTACAAGCTGCTGAACTCTAGCATCTCTTAGATTTTGCAAGTATATGAGAAGCAGGCAAAAATTAAAGTTGAAAATAGAAGGAACCATCAACATGATAGTAAAACACATTTATTATGGAATCTGGACTTCGTCTCCTCCACAGTGTCAAGCAGATACGGAAAGCACTCATTTTTAGAAAAAAAGCTGAGAGGAAAAAAAAAAGGGGGGGGGGGACCCAAGACTCATTGAATACAAATTTTGCCACATGAAACTTTGTCTAATCAGTCTCATTTTCTCATTATCGGCAGTTGTTGATTCTTCTGATCCTTCATTTTTATCATCTTCATGGTGGAATTCTGAAAACTGAAGGTTTGCCCGGATTGAGACAAGCTTCTCTACTCTTTCACATGTTAGTTTATTTCTTGATTTGGTGTGAGTGGGTAAGTTCAGACGTTACGAGATCACGGTCAACCACAGTGAATCCCCTGTGGTGATTCACATCTGAGCGATCCCTGCCAGATGTTCACCACGGTGAATTTCTGGCAGGGATCAAATCTAACCACAGTTCTGGACCTCCGGCTGGCCATAGGTCCAGAACCATGGTNGGGGGGTGGAGGGAGCTGGGTGTGTGTGGGACACTCCCCTTCCTAGTCTCGGTCTGGGCCCCGCCCCTGCCCCTGTATTGTGTGTGAAGATTCCTACCTACCCTGCAGTCCTGGTTCTATTTCCCCTGTGGCCCTTCACTGTTAGCACAACCCCCAAACCCCTTATCCTATCTGTGTCACGGTGTCTGTGGAGCGGCTGGTGCATGCAAGGGAGTCCGAAAGAAGGGGCTCCACTCGAGGTTGCGTTCCCTTACCCCGATGATGAAAGGGCCCTGCTTCTGACGAAGTCTAACAGGCCACCCAATATCCTGAGGGGCGTATTTTCCCCGAGTATTCCTGTGGAGCCCACTGAGTGGGAAGTGTGTTGGGTTACTGTACGTGACGCTTGGCGATATCTGTGGAACCCCCTCCTACATTCCCTGTCCCCCCTAACACATGGTTAAATTGGCCACGATCTGGGATGGGCCAAGAGTAACTTCTGTTACCTTGGCCCATCATGGATCGTAGCCCAGACAGGATTGGGCACAGCGGGCAGATTGGTTGCTGCACCCGCCCGTCTCCCGGAAGACGGGTGGTCGGGGAAGCGCGAGGGGGCAGGACTGTGCGGTCACACGTCACGCCGCGCAGCCCCGCCCCCTCCCCAATCACCTGTAGGAATCAGACTGGCACGTCTGAAGGACGGCCGGACTGATTCCTGACCGGGATCCGAAACAGATCCCGGTCCGTGGTTCAGCATGGTGGGCCTCAAGGCCCGTCACGTCTGAAATTACCCAGTATTTCCAAACAGAGACCAGTTTCTTTCACACGCTGCAGAAGATGGAGGAATCTGAAGCAGGCGAGAAGCAAAAGGAGTCAGAGGCTGACTCGTGCAAAGGCCTTGCCACCACGTAGCAGGAGGGATATGCTTGGCAGAGTCCCAGACTGCACATGTGGACCAAATACCCAAAGATGTTCTGAATGGGCTGAAATGCATCTTGCTCTTGCATTTGAGAGTTATACTGTACTGCTTGTCCTAGGTGTATACGAATTGTAATGATCTGCTGATACGGAGAAAGTCTGTCTTACATAAAAGTCTTACTAAGACAGAGTTATTACCTAGAAGACATTTTGGGGGGGTGTAAAGGGTAGCAATACAAGAACACCTTGTCTTATTTATTCATCATTCAAAAGATGTATTTCATGACGTTTTCCAAATATTTCCAATTTTTCAGAAATACACAAAAAAGGCCTCGGGAAAAAACAGAAAAACTGGGTTTTTTCTGATTTTTTTCCAGTTTTTTTCTGGGCCTTCCCATCTCTAGTCATGAAGAGGTCTATCTATTTTGACCTATAAAGTCCTTAATGGCTTGGGTCCTGCATATCTAAGAGATTGCCTTCCCCACTATGTTCTGTCCCCTTAGGTCAGCTGCGAGTGCTT
Organism: Sphenodon punctatus; assembly: GCA_003113815.1. Classification (NCBI taxonomy): domain Eukaryota; kingdom Metazoa; phylum Chordata; class Lepidosauria; order Sphenodontia; family Sphenodontidae; genus Sphenodon; species Sphenodon punctatus. The sequence continues at coordinate 832,452 of QEPC01015304.1, read as the reverse complement.
TCTGGCAAATATCATCATCCATGCAGCAGGCAGAGACAACTTGGGCACGCAGAGAGGCATTCTCGGTGACTGCCCCACAGCTCTGGAACTCCCTTCCTCTGACTTTAGCAAACCTCCAGGGTATCTTCAGAAGGTGATGCAAGACCTGTTTAATTGGTTGGGTTTTATAGGTGGGGACAGGGTTTGGAGGGCTGGGAAGGGAAGGGTTTTTTTTAGTGGAATTTTAATTAGTTTTACTGGATTTTATATTTTTCTACTGTGTAAGCCACCCTGAACCTATAGGGAAAGGGTGGAATACAAATAAAAATAAACAGATAAAATAATCTTTATGCATGCCCCATAGCCTGAACATCTTCTGCACCAGTAGTGAGTGAGTGTGTGCAGAGACCATTTGTGGCATTATGAAAAGCTCCTGCTGACAACATCTGCCAGGAAGTTGTTTACTCCTGGGAGGATGAGGAACACCTGAGTTGATGTGTCTTGACATGCTGGTTCCAGGATGTCACAGCCGTCTCTGCCCCACCTGGCTGATTTACAGATCTGCTGTCTGCACAAATCTACAGGATTTCTCTTTGGCTGATGGGCAGAACTTGCAAGCTAGATGAAGGTTAAAAATCTATTTTGCAAGGTTGAGCTTTTACAACTTTATAGGGCTGCATTATCTTAAACATTAAATTACACAAGGTTAACTTACTAAAAAAAGCAAGGGTATGACAGAAGAGATTGCTACATTGATTTCATTCCTGATCCTCCAAACACTGCAACACTCCATGTGGGTGCTTTCCCCTTGCAGCGTGTATTTTCACCCTATGTTTATACAGGCAGCAATAAAACGGACATTCCATTGTGCACTATAGATGTATAAAAGCACTTAATATAAAAATACTGTGTACTTTTGTATCCCTGTCTCTCTCTACGTTCCTCTCTCCCTTATCGTTCCTAAACTATAAGCCCCTCGGAACGGTCTCTAATTAGGATTGTACAGCACCAGATACATTGCTGGCCCTATATACAACACTATTTCAAGTGTTCAGAAATAGCCCAAGAACATGTATTAAGCTGAAAGTACTTTGGATGGGAATTTCACATCTATAATTTGGTACAAGAGGCTGTCGGCATGAAGAAAAACTCTAAACAAGAACTTACCAGCCTTGCTCATTCTTATACTTGTAAGCAGCACCAAGAATGTGACATAATGCACCTCCAGCTTTGAAATCTATGAAGCACTTTGCCTAAAATCAAGAGAGAGTGAGAAAGTTTAAACCCTGACTGAACATGACAGATTCTCTTAAGCTGTCAATACTAACTGTGGGCACGGGAAGATTTACATAACTCTGCACAGAAGAGAGTTCATTACTGCAGAGCCCCACTGGGTAAGTCACCATGCAAACACAGAAAAAGAGGAGCGTTTCCCATCCCCTGAGCACTTGCAGTCTAAGAGAAGAGACATCAGCCGGACAGACAGACAAGGCGAGTACAAGGAAACAAGACAGTAACTGGTCAGCCTGACAGGCAGTGGCTGCTGCGCACCAGCTGACTAACTCTTCACAACTTTTTCACAGGCCTCGCAGCAAGGGAATGTTGCAAGGAGGGATATATAGTACTGTAGTGAGGTGGAAATTCTGCCATGCAAAAGAGGTGGCTCGGGAGGACAGAAATCAAACATATTAATGGCCCAGTTATTACTTATATAGCACCAGCAAAGTACTGGGTGCTGTACAATCAAGAGTTCTAGCCAGTTCCCTAACCCAAGGGGCTTACAATCTAAGACAGACAAGGGAGAGGTGAAGAGAGACAAAGATACATTCATAAAGTTGAGAAGTGGCAGGTGCAGGTGCTTAACTTGGTTACAGGGAAGAGAAGGATTCCGAGGGAGGGCGGGAAGAGGAGGTAATTTCCTCCTCAGGAGGAGTTGGGAAAGCCTGACAGAAGAAGTAGGAAGGAATATATTTCTATGACCCCAGACAGAGCAAAGACCCGCAAAACACACACCAGTCATTAGGACTGTGATCCCATCCACAGACCCACAACCCACCATTTGGGAACTAACCTCTGAACTCAAATATTAATTAGCTTCACAATTGCAATTTCAGAATGTAGTCGCCCATCAGGTGCTCAAAATAGCTTTAGCTCTCAAGTTAACCTTTCTTATCATGGGTGTAAGATTACAAATAGAACGCAGAACTATTCAAAGGAAGATCAAATTCACAGGACCCCAAAAGCAATATAAGAAGGGATTTTCAGAAGCAGTTAAGTAAAAAGGGATTGTTTTTAGTCTGCCATCTGTTCAGAGCGAGTCCTACTGTACCCAGGAAACAAAGGATAAGGAACAGATTTCAAAATGACAGCACGTGTCTGCTAACTGATTTGTCTAGGCCTAATATGTCCAGAGTACTCCAATTGTGCTCTTAGCCAGGGGAAGAAAGGAGTCCTTGTTTAGTGATTAGAGCAGGAGACTAGAAGTCAGGGCCCTTGGGTTTTATTTCTGCTCGTACTACTGAGCCGAGATGTGATGGAACACTAATCATTTGACTTCACTGAATCAGCTTATTCATTAGTAAGAACAGGGCTAAGACAACCTGCCTCCCTACTCCCAGAATGCAGTTGTCTGCCTGGACACAAGTGACACTTTCGCTGCCTGGCCTGCATTAAGTGGTGTTTCTGTATGGGTTGCAATTCTGGTGGCCAATCTTTCCAAGTCCCAAATGCACTTCAACAAATTGCTCAGCCTCTCCAAATACTGTTTTGCTCTTTCTACCCACTAAGTGTTTTGACTATTTAGACCAGCGGTTTTCAAACTGGGAGGCAGGACGCTCTCAAGATGTGTGAAAAGGAGCATAGGTGGGAAATTCCTAGCTCCAATCCAAGCTGGGGGGAGATTTCTAAAATGGTTGGGTAGGAATGGGAGAGTTAGAGAACAAGGGGGAGAGATGAGAAGAAACAGGAGGGTGGGAAGGGGGGGGGTAGATGAGAGAGAAACAGAGCAAGGTGATGCAGGGGGGGGGGGGGGAGCCTCTCCCACCACAGACAATAGCGAGGGAAGTGGTGGTTTCATAAATTTAAGACTTGTGGAGTATCGGGTGGAGGGGAAGGATAGTGTGGTATGTGTGCTGGATGCAGTCACTTCTGGGGAGGAGTAGACGGGGAACAGCCAAGCAGCACCACCACCAGGGCTCTCTGGGAGGGGATTGGATGTAGGAGGTTAAAACCAAGATGGGCTTGGAGCCTACACACACAGGCTTTCTGGGTGGCAGAACAATACTGCGATATTAGTGCTCGATGCAGCCACCTCTGGAGTGGAGCCAATAGGGAACAGCCACATCTCACCATCACGTGGAGATAGGCTCCTCTATGAAGTGACTGAGGCGCAGTCAGGGTTAGTCGGAGGACAGGACTCTTGAGCTCTCTTGGAGGGATAATACTGGATCGTCTTGGTGTTGAGATGCAGCCATCTCTGTCCTGGAGCCAAGATTCCTGGGTTTTCAGAGAAGGGAGTGGAGTGCACAGGATAGTGCCTTAAGTGGGATTTTCATCTGTCTAAGCTGCTGGTTTTCTGGGACTCTCCCCTCAGCTCTCAGAAAGTAGTGGAGTCTAGAGTTTTCCAGAGTCATGTTGATCCATCTGCATATCCCACAAGGGAACTCTGATAATGTGCTATTTTCTGGAAATAAATGTATGTGCATTGAGCTCAAATGTGTGGGAACGTAGCTACCTCTGGGGTGGAACAAACCATGCAGAAACACAACTTGGGTCTCGGGGACCAGTGGGACTATTCTAATTCCCAATGCCCAGCTGCTAGGAGCCAGGTTTTCAGGGAGGGGGAAGCAAGGTAAGAGTAGGGTGGGCTGAGAGACAGGACCCACGGGCTCTCAGGGAGGGATTCCGTAACTCGCTGTGTGGGGTAAGGCACAGAGTTTCTGTGGGATAATATTCAGCTGTTCTGGTGCTGGGTTGCAGCCACCTCAGGATGGAGCTGGCAGGGAACAGCCACAACTCAATACCACTATGAAACCGCTTGCAGATTTGGAGCCAGGGTTCTCTGAGCAGGGCTGGGGGTGTAGTGGGTAGGGTTTTTTCTATGCTTCAATATTTCCATTTCAAAAACATACACAATGCCCATTAATAAAAGCCTTAATTGTTAAGGCAGAGGTGTATTAAATCCATACCCTTTCCAAAATGAGTACACTAAACCTTAAGGGTTAAGTGAAAGTTAAGGTACGGCCACACCTCACATGCTACCTTAACGCTACACCTTTGGACGGATTTTTTTATAGTGATAATGCTCTCATGGGACAATCAGACTATTAATATAGTAACAAAAGAGAAGAGCTAGGGTGGCATGTGAGGTGGGGGGTCGTAACCATCACCACCACTCAACTGTAAAACGACAAAGTTGCATTGCACTGTGTTCTGAAAAGGGCACCGACAAATGCAGCTCTGCCTTAGCTAATCATTTAATGAAAGATGATTTGTATGGGGACAGAGTGCGCTCTGGTGTGTGCAGGCCACTTTACCGCGATGTAAGAAAATGCCTGAGGGAGTGGGTAAATTGTGACGGCTGTTTATTATCCCAAATACAAGAGTCTTGCTAGAATATTAACTTGGCCTCCAGGCTGCTGGGCCCACCTGTCTCATCATATGCCTGAACTGTAAGCTCTTTTGGAAAACGACCATCTTTTTATCTTATGTGTTACATGTTTAATGCACACTAGTGTCCGACTCAGAGCCACTAGGAATGTATTCCCAAAATACAACCAAAGCCGTACTGGGTCAGACCAAAGGTTTGAGTCCAGCATCCTGTCTCCGACAGTGGCCAATCTCGTTCTCCTGGGAGAAGTAGCCAACAGGTCGCAATGGGCAATCCATTCCTGTTGTTACTCTTGGGGGCTGGAAGAGGTTACGGCCCAAAACCCTACTTTGTCAAGAGTCATTAATTGACCTATCCTCAAAGAACTTATCCAATCCCTTTTTAAAACTAGCTCCACGACTGGCCTTGACAACTATTCATGAGTTCCATAGCACTCACGATTTTATAAACTCCTATCAATAACCCCTCGCCGTCATCTCTTCAAGCAGGAGCCGTTCCATAGCCTTCATCATTTTGTTGCCCTTCTCTAGTTCTCTGCTGTGTCTTTTTTGAGATGGGGCAACCAGAACTGAACACACTACTCCTGGTGCGGTCATACCATATATCTAAAGAGAGGCATTTACACCATCAAAACATTCCAGTAGATTAGAGGCATGACTTCCATTTTCTAAAGCCATGCTGACTCCTCCCCATTAAGCCATGTTTATCAACATGCTCAGGAATTCCGTTCTTAACAAGTTTCCACCAGTATGCCCAGCACCGACGTCGGGCTCACTTGTCTGCAGTTTCCAGGAACACTTCTGGAGCCCTTTTTAAATATTGGTGTTACATTTGCTACCCTCTAATCCTCTAGTACAGTGACAGATTTTAGCAATAGGTTACAAGTTACCAATAGTAGGTCAGTAACATCATATTCGAGTTCCTTCAGGACTCTGGGATGAATATCATCTGGTCCTGGCGATTATTTACTATTTAGTTTGTCAATTTGCTCTAGAACCTCCTTCAGAGTTGCACTTATTTGTGACCTTTCTTCCGATTCTTCATCTACAAAGACTGCGTTCGGCGTGGGTATCTCCCCAACATCCTTGGCAGTGAAGACTGAAGCAAAGAATTTATTCAGCTTTTCTGCAATGTCCTTATCCTCCCTGAGTGCCCCTTTCATCCTCATGTCATCTAATGGCCCAACCGACTCTCTAGCAGACTTCTTGCTTTGGATGTACTTGAAAAAGTTTTATTATTCTTTTTTGCATCTTTAGAGAATTGCTTCTCAAATTCCCTCTTGGCCTATCTTATTAATGTTTTACATCTAATTTGGCAATGCTTATGCTTTTTCCTATTCACTTCATTAGGACTAGCTTTCCATTTCCTGTTGAAACCCTGCTGCCGTGTCAGGATGTGACAATATTGAGCTAAGATGGACCATTGGTCTGACTCAGTTAGGCAGCTCCTTATAGATCCTTATACTGTGTAGGTAGAGTTAGGATTATTTTCCCTATGTGCATCACTTTCCACTTGCACTATTTATCCAAGACTACTGCTTTACTGGACTAGTCAACGTAGTAAACAAATGCATTATAACAGTTTCATGAACTCGTTCTTTCAGGCCATACTGGCTACTATTAATCCAGTCTCCTCATTTGGCACTATTAGTGTAAGGATTTTGCTGCACATGGAAAAGAATAGATATTAAAAACATCAATTTTAAAGCAAAAGACTTCTAAGTAAATTAGACATGGATATGTTGCCATTTTTATGGTACTCAGCTAACCAACTGCAATCAGTTGGGTAGCTGAGTACCATAAAAATGGCAACATATCCATGTTGCCAAAGGGGGGGAATGTAAGCTTGTTAATGATTGCAGATTATATTTCTGCCCAGACTATTTATTGCAAAAACACATCAATGCTGAAAGTATGAATGGAAGAAGAGCTGTGAAGGGTGATGATGTGTCCATGTAGTGAGGGTCTCTCGAATTTATCAGGTTACCTCTCATTTGTAAACCTGCTTTTCAGGGTTAGAATATATGCGTTCTGCTTCAGTAGAGAGCATGGTCACCTCAGGAATCCCTATCCTTGAAAAAGCATGCCAAGCTTTTCACCCTTAATGGTGCTATAACCCATCTGAAATCTGTTGGTTTGAGGCAGCAAATGCACATGTAGTAAAAAGTTCACTGTGCAAGAGGCCATTAATTAATTTGTAATTGTTTTAATTTCGCCTAAAAAGTACTGCCCACAATTATGAATTTTATGGAAATTTTACACCAGGAAGCATCTTAATAGACATGTCATACATATTCTCTTAGACCTCAAGAAAGAACTCTGTACAAGTCAACTAAAATAAAGTCTGTCACAGTGGCAGTTTAATCACGACTTGCTTTCAATCATTAAATATCATCTGAGTTTGTGAAAGCTACTCTAAAGTAACCCCACCCATGCCCACTGTTGTCCTAGCTACTTTCACTTTGCCTTTTAAATACCCAGTTTTTACTTAAACCAAACGTAGAAAGCCACAGAAGCAGTTCTTGGCACCATCCGGATAGAACCTGATGAGGAGCTTTACTTATAACTTCTGAGTTACGCAATATATTTAATCCTTGTGGAGGTGGGAAATTCTACATTTAAATTATTAAGGCATCAAGTTACTGCTTAAAATGGTTTCTCTTCCAAGGTATGAAATGGTAAGCCTGTTGCAAAGAGAACTCTTAAATGAACTGAGCTTTAGACAAAAGTTTAAATCATTTAGTAAGACGCCAAGTCTGAGAAAATTAAATTCTCAATAGTGAGCCAGCCCTGGAAAATACGTTTTTGGGAGGAACTGCTTGGAAGCACTATCCTGTTTAAAATGTTTCTCTGGGAAGGCAGAGATTAAATGGTTAAAAGCAAGGAACTTTAAGTCGAAATTCCTGGGAACACTCTCACGTGGCTGACTTCCACTTTAAGCATTGGCCAGAGATGGATCTCACACAACTGTATGGATTGAAATTTTTTCATAACTTTATGATGTTTTCATTTTAAGGGGAATCACTCTAGATTTAACCCTACCGTGTTTGCAACCACCCCCACCCATTGTCACCAAGGGTGCTATATAACAGGGACAAGCGGCACCATTGCACCAGGATCCAGAAGCCTAGTGAATGGGGAGGAGGATGCACCAGGGCACAGGCACACTCCTGCTGCAGCTACATCTCCTGCTGCCAGAGGGTCCATCCCAACCTAGCTACACCCCTCACTGACACTTTCTCTTATAAGAATCAAAACACAGAAGAATAATTTAGTTATGCAAACTGAGTAAAATGTAAAATGTAGCATTAAACTTTCAAGTTTGCATTTAATACAGATGCTACTGATAACACCAGGAGGGGATTTTAAAGCAGTTTCTTTGTGGAAGGCTGACATGAAACAGCGGAGGACAACTATATATGGAACAAACACTGCATATGGTACTATGATTGTTAGCAAGTCTGCACAGTAAATAAGCTGGCAGAAAGAAAATTTCCCTGCATGTTTTGCATTCATAACACCAAAGTGTCACTTAAAACAGCAAGGAAAATAATTTCAAGGGAAAAGTGTGATTTTTATCTTGATGGTATCCATTTCGTTTCATTCAATTACCAGGGTAATGGCCATTTAAAGAACAAGCTGTCCACCTACAAGATTCTGATCCCAAGTTTAAGTTATACTATCTACATCAATGGGTGTCAAATATAGACTGCATGACGATGCTTAGAGCTGACTTTAGGAAGACTACTATACAAGTTGAATTCTTCCCATAGTTCTAGATCTGCCGCTGAACACACTACTAAACCTTTTCAAGTTTTAAATCTGTTTTATAGGATGGAGACAATGCTGTGTTAACTCATCTATGTTCAATGCTGGCAGCAGCTCCAGGTTAGGGACAGGCCTACCAACTCAGTTGTAAAGCTGCCACGGGGTCCTTCAGCACGCAAGCAGCAGATAAGCACAAAGCCCATGACTGCAGTGCTAGTATGCTCGAGGCATCCCCATACTCACAGGAAGTTTGGTGAAGGCAGGATTGGTGACATGTTTCCCAAAGGCATCTTCCTGGAACTGCAGCAACTGCACCACCAGCCCAGCCAACGTCTTATTGGTAGGAGCATCTGCTTGAACATACTGAAAAAAATAGAAACACTCTTACTTAAAGCTGGAGAAGTCCACAGTGGGATTCCTTTGGCAAGCCGAAGAGCAGCTCTGGCAAGCTTCAGGGCACAATTTATGATAGTTACTTGGTTCTCTTTTGTATGAGTTTCAGCTTTTTATTCTCATTTTTACAGTATAGACTATGTTCCTTTACTGGGTAAAGGCATGTTTAACCGTTAGAACAGCGAAACTATTACAATAATATGAAAATATCTTAGACAAGTTCCCAAAGTTCCTTTTTTCACCTTGTTTTGTTCATTTATTAAGCCACAAGGCATGTGTGTACATTTTACGATTTAGAAAATACCCATGAGTCTTCCTCATTTATTGAATAATAAATAAGGATTAAGCATTAGAGAAAGAAATCAGATTGACATTAGAGAAAGAAATCAGATTGACATGTCAAGGCTAATTCTGGCTCACAGAAACCCATGGCTAAGGAAACACAGCAGGTCATTTTTAACATTTCCCTGTGACTTTCACATTAATGAACAGATGCTATGGGAAAAATTAAAACTTGGTGTTATCATTTATGTCGTGTCAGCAAAATGCCTGGTACTGAACGGTTGTGATTAGAGACAAGGCCCTGCCCTGAGAGGCTCACAGTCCAGGACGGGCAAGGGAGATAATCAGAGAGAGAGAAATGGGGATACATTCAAGAAGTTGCAGGTGTATGTCTTTAGCTGAATGAGAAGGGAGGGAGCTGGTGGAGGAAAAGGCAGAATAAGGATAAATGAGACATGGGGGAGCCTGGTGGAAGAGGTAAGGTTTTAGGAGAGATTTCAAGGCTTGGAAGAAGTGGAGCATAGGATGCGTTCAGGGAGGGAGTTCCAGGCATAGGGGGAAGCAAGAGACAAGAAGTGAAGTAGGTTTAAGGAAAATGAAACTCTAGGGTGAGAGTGGCGGAAGAGGAGCGAAGCTCCTGGGTGGGAACATAGCAGGAAATGAGGGCAAAAATATAGGAAGGAGCAAGGCTATGAAGAAATTTGTGCTCGATGCAAAGGAGAAGGGGGAGCAGAGGAGGGGTTGAACATGATTTTTCAGGCAGGAAAAGAAAAACACATACCTAGAAAGAACTAATCACTATGTTTTTGCACCAACCCTCAATTCAGTCCCTTTCCCAGATTATAGTCTGTATATTTTCAAGCACTATATTTGAATTCTCTACTATACTAGTCTGACCACCTCAGTCCTCTAAAAGCAACATGTAGACAACGAAAGATACCTTAAAGAGCATGGCTATTCAAGTGCAAGAGAAAGTCATGTCCGTGTTTGTGACACAGAATGAAGGAAGGGTAGGTGTACTTCCAATGCTGTTCAGTTCTTAGCCATCCTGGCAGCAACAAGGCAAGTGCACTGACTGCGGTGTTGAGAAGAAATCAGACGTGGCAACCAGAGTCAAGAGCAGCCATTCCCACTCTAGATTCAGCTGAGTTCTACTTTGGGTAAAGGCTGAGAAGCTTTGTCTGCCACTGGCAATTTCTTGAACCACTGTGCCAACCGCTACTCTACTTTTCGTCAAGTTAAACAAAATGAGTGTTTCATACAAATCTATCGATTGCCATAACTGCACGCAGGTGCAAAGGTGGCTTTTGTTGAAAGGATTTCTGACTCAGAATTTATAAACTTAGAACAACAGACACGGACTCACTGATTTTACAGCTATTTAGATGTACGAAGTCGCACCTACATATAACAGCCCCCATGTTTCATGAAAACTGTGCCAATTTGGAACCAACGTCACTATTGACCTTAACCAATTTGGTATAATGTTTTGAACTTTCAGAGTGTTGCTACAGGATGAACATTTCTTACTAACCTGTATTTAAGCTATTTAAAAAAGCTACCACTACACCACAGATTTCATATGGGATAAAAATATGCAAGACCATTAGCGTGGGGACTCCAGTGCCTGAGGTTTCTAATCCTGTCTTCATTCCAATTTAATACAGCCTTAATCAAGACAGCTTTGCTCTTACATTCAGGGAGAGAAGCATGTGTGCACATACCCAGAAAACAAAACGGGTAGGTCTAATCCTAGGCCTTCTAGGCAGCGGTTCAACAGCAGTCTTGCTAATGCAGCTAAGACAATATTGACTGGTAAACACCACCACCGTGTCTCATCCCCCAAACTCTGCACACTCCAAGAAGGAAAACCAACACCATTTCCAAAAAGCTATGTTGTGCATGGTCTTAATCAAGCTATATGGAGGAAGAGCATTTAAGTGTTATTCAGTACTAAGAAAGGCTCAGTAAGCTGAGGTTACTTACCTGTAACCTTGGTTCTTGGAGATGAGCTCTGTCACACACTACTGGGAGCTGCGCCTGCGCAGATGAAGCCAGAAAGCTTCCAAAAGCAGTTTTCCTGTCGTGCTCATGGCCCCACCCCTTGTGTCTGATACTGTTAGTGAGCTTTCTGCAAGAGTCTAAATAGGAGGGGCAGAGTAAATTAACCCTGTTCCTTCCAGCCTCCACATCAGAGCAGACCCCTCTTTAAGTAGAACTCTGATGTACAGGGGAAGGTGGGTAGGTGGTGTGAGTGACGGAGCCCATCTTGAAAAACCAAGGTTACAGGTAAGTAACCTCAGTCTCTTCTTTGAGGGGGGTTCCTTTGACTCACACCATTGGGAGAGTATATAGTAGTCCCTCAAAGGAGGAGGCTAAAACTACTTAGAGGGATTCCAAGACAGCTCTCCCCAAACCAGCATCCGATTGAGAAGACAGATCAAGAATTTAGTGTTTTACAAATGTTTGCTCCGAGCTCCATGTTACAGCTTTACATATTTTGGTCTAACAGAAATTTCCTAAGCCATGCTGTAGATGCTGCCACGACCCTGGTGGAGTGGGCTCCGATCCCAGAGGGGGTGGGGTGGGGTTCTTTGATAGTTTGTAGCATAAGGATATACACCTCCCTATTGTTTGGGAGGTAACTGTGGAGCTTATGGAAGGGCCTCTTGAACGGATGAAGAGGACATTGCTCTTTCTGACGGATCTTGTTCTGTCCAGGTAAAAAAACAGAGCCCATTTTATGCCAAGGGTATGCAGGGCTGTCTCTCCTTTACTGTTATAAGGTTTGGGAAACAATACTGGGAGACTGATGTCTTCGGACATATGGAATTGAGAGAAAACTTTTGGTCTAAAGGAAGGTGGAATCCTTAGGATTACTTTATCGTTGTTAAAGATCATGAGTGTAGGGTCTATCGTAATGCTGCTGTCAGGCCCCAGGGAATAAAACTGGAGCTGGAGACGGGCACGAAAAACAGGGATGCAGAAGAGGACCAAGAGACTCATGGTACGGCTAACACAGCAGCTGTGAAAGGTGTTCTCTCAAGTTCAAGTGGCGGCATGCTCAGAAGCACAAGGGTACGATCACCATGGGGCGGCTATGGAGGAGTGTGACCCTCCAAGGGCCTAACGTAATTCCTTGGAAGCAGGGTTGAGGAACAGCCCCAAGGAACAGATCATGGGGTTTTTCTTTTCTTTTATGCCTCCCTGTTATGTATTATATATATATTATGTATATTTTTAAATATTTTAATTTTTGTAAGCCACCTCGAGCTGCCTAGGCAAGAGAAGCGGGATATAAATGGTGGAAATAAATAAATACACAATATTTTCTTCCCAAGCAGCTAGATAACCTGCATCAGGCAGGGTTCACATTTTAAAAATTTCTTTAGATATCCTAGACAAGGTTTTTTTCAATGAAGTTGGCTCAAAGAATTTTTCTTTTAATGAAGCTGGCAACCTACTATAATGTTTCCTCTGCCTTGAGTTATCAAAACTGCTTTTTAACTTTGTGTAGCTCAGGAATCCCAATTTTGAATTTATTAGGTTTTCCAATTACTCATTTAATAGAAATGTATCACTTTTAAAGAGCTGTCAAGCCCTTATGATATTTTTAGCTTTTAATTTTCAAGAAATTCAGTTAAAAAAAAAAAGAGTCCTGTTTCGTTTGGATCAAGGGGGGGGGGGGCGCATGGCGAAAGGTCGGACTGACCTATTTTCTTTTGGCAGGTGAGCCATGAGGACAATGCAGAAAAGGCAAAGGGATGGTTCTTGCAATTTTATAATATTGGGTCTCTCAGATGCCAACAAAATGTCTTGAAAACTTTTCACTCCTAATAAAGATTTCTCTAAATGTACCCAACATTTTTAATCACTTTAAGACACGCTGCCCTAAATCACTTTAAGACACGCTGCCCTAAAATACAGCTTAAAACTGGCAGGTGGAGACCTTCATATTCTTTATTTACTGTAAGAACTGTTTTATGTATTCTTGGGTGTTTTCCCTGCCAGATTATTTGGTTAATAGCATTCCCAACTTCACTGAAAAAAATTACTGGGATTTGGATGGGAAGTAAAAAAATAAATAAATGTATAAAGCAATTTAGGAAGGATCATCATTCTACAAAGGTTTATTTTATCCAACCAGGAACAGGACAGGTGTTGCCACTCAGAGGCGTTGGAATTTAGTTATTTCAAGAAACTTGTTCCCCTTGCTTCCTGAGAATGTTCTTTTTCTTTTGATGTCTTGTGCACAGATGAAGATTTTTTTTCTTATTTTAGCTGGAGATGTCATTGGTACCGATGGGATCCGTGATATTGTCAGGGTAAGGGATTCTGTGCCAAGGATATGAACGGTGCCAGAAGTGGAGTCAGTTCTGAGGTCAGTGCCGGTATGGGTGATAGGAGTTGCACAGGTAAGTGAACTGGTTGAGACAATGCCAAGGCATCCATTGGTGCAAGAGAAACTGGCATTGTCGTGGAAGGTGGCATGAAATCAGGTTTTCAGAGGCACTGAGTGCATTTGGGAGGAAGTCTTTGGCGTTTTCCCAGTGCCCCATGAGCCCATTTGGTGAGGAGAAACTGCATCCATCACCTGTCTTGTACTGCCCTTTCAGAAAGACTAGCACATGCCAGTCAGTAGGTTTGTGTCTTTCTCAGAGGCAAACTAAACCTTCCTCATGTGGCTTAATTAGAGGTATGAACATTGGGCACTTTACCGCTTTTTAAAACCTCCCTTTTTAGGGGTTGCCACCATGAGGAGGCCCAAGGATCTGAGGCACTAAAGGGGCTGAGTAAAAAGCTGATATTCTGTATTTATGTGAGGTTTTGTGATTGTAATTTTCTTCTTTTAAGTGACTGCTGGTCACCTAACAGGCAACAAAGACGTTTTCCTATGACTGTCAAACACTATGGCAGCTGGAAATAACGGAGGTAATTTGTGCTCTGCCCCTCCTATTTATACCCTTGCAGAAAGCCTGCCAGCAGTGCAAGATGAGAGGGATGGGCCACAGAGCACGATGGGGAGAACTGCTTTCAAAAGCTTTCCAGGCCGACCTGCGCAGGCGTAGCTCCCAACGGTGTAAGTCGACAGAGTCCCACTAAAAGAACCGCCCTGAAAAGCTCCTTTTATGGAGGATCCAAATTTGTCAGTAGCACTGGCCATTGCTTGTTTTGGCCAGATCACATATGAAAAGGTGTTACAAGTTTGTTTCCTGTCAACATGCAACTTTAATTAGTCAAGTACGTGCACTTGAGACCTTGCCAAGTAACCAAGCCAAGTACGTGCACTTGAGACCTCGCATCTTCATGAATGTTAGACCCCTTGTCTCTCCCTCTGTTCCCCTTCCTATGTCTCTCCCCCAGCTTCTGTCTCTCAGATTGTAAGCCCTAGAGCAGGGACCGTGTCTATTTTATTACTTTGTAAAGTGCCAGGTACACGGCTGGCGCTATATAAATGTTTGTTAAAAAAAAATAAAAAAAATTAGTCACTTGAAATTTTTCCCACATTTAAGTACTTTGAATAAATGAAGCAGTGTGCAAAAAATGAACTAATCCTCAAAATTCCTCCATGGTAAGTAGGTACGTATAACTCTCCCTTTTAAAGACAGGGAGACAAGTGGAGAAAGGACTTGATTTTCTCAAAGCTACACTGCATTTGTAAAGGAGTTAGGCTTTAAATCCAGATCACATGGCTTCTTCGCAACACTTGAAGCAAACTGCGTTTTGATGGTTTCTGAATAACCCACTGTAACAAAAGCCGTGGCTGATCCTCATTCTGAAGCAGCAATATTAACTCTAGGACCATCTCAAAAAATACAGCACTACTTTTTGTTAGTTTAAATTTAAAACCAAAAACCAAAACATGAAACACATTGAAAATAAAATGTATGGTATTTATTTATTTATTTAATTTTTTGCCCTGCCCTTCCCAACTAAGACTGAGGGTAGCTTACAGCATATAAAAACATATACAGTCAGCTAAAAAATACCTTAACACCTCCCCGCCCCCACCTTTTCCCTAACCCCCTACCCAATCCCATCCCTGCCTGCCAAACGCATGGCCAAATAAAAAGGTTTTATTGCTTCTGGAAGATGAGCAGGTTTGAGCTTAGATGGATCTCTAAGGGGAAGGAGTTCCATATTTGCGTACATGAATTAAAAATTGTGAAGTATTAATTTAACTTCAAACTATTTAGCTGGTAAAGCAATCTTAAATATAAAGGTTTAAACTGTTCAAATAGTTTATATTTTTAGAGTCCAATGTTTTAAGAAACTAACAAGTTTGCCCACTGAAAAATGAAAGTGTAACTGACCTTAAAGACATTTTTAGTGATTAATTTTTTGACACAAACTATCACACAGAGAATGATTAAATGCATGCAGAAAGCTTAACTTCTGCTTCATTTGAGAACACATTTGAAGAGAAATAAGTTTTTCTCAAAACATTTTGTCAGAGATACCCCAAAACACGACAAGGATTATAAGGCAAAGTATTCCTAAAATAGTTTATTCAGGTGCTACTCATGGGAATTATATATTGCCCTTAAAAGTGCATCTGAGCACCTGTGCCTATCTGGACAAGTGAAAACTTTCAGGTATTTCTTCCTTGATGGAGACTTGCTGTTTTTACCACAGCCCCCAACCAAAATAAATTTAGAGATTGAAGGCTATCAGCTTGCAGGACCACAGGCCAACATAAAGACTCCTAGGTTTCTTTTCAATCTCATTTATCTTTGTACCTGTTTTCCCTTTAGAACAAATTTTGCTACAGCAAAGGGAAAGATCCTCTTTCACCAATTCCAAGTATGAAAGCTGTACAAACGGAGCCTACTATGGGACTCTGCCAGAAATGCAAATCCAGCAACATCTTTATTTCTCCACGGATCCATGGCAGATTTCAGAGGTTCTGTGGAAGAGGAGTTATGGGAGCAAATGAGACTGAGGAATTGGTAAGTGTTTACAGTCGATATCTCAGGGTGGATTCCAGTTTCTTCACTTGGAGAACACAATATTCAATCAATCAATTTATTATTCATGTGTCATGACCATGGTTTAAAACAATTACATATACAAATAAATACATAAGAAAATTAAAAACCAAAATTCCAAACATAACATCAGAACAAGGGAGTAAATGAGCAAAAGACGGACAAGTATTATAATACACTAAAGTATGAGACATGGACTACATTTGACAACATGTAACTTCCTCTGTACTGACAGAGCATGGGCTAGACTAGCAACTTTCAACGCAACACTGTGGGTTTGCCAGAAAGAAACCCAACCTAAAGAGGATGTCCCAATGCAATCTTCCTGCAAAGTAAAGGCAGAATCAATTTCTGCCTTATTTCTTTGGAGAATAAGCAATTAAATACCTGCCACAGGCCACAAGAACAGAATCTTAAATCATAAGGAGTCTTATTGAATGTACCCTCTAGCACAGATGTCTTTTAGCCGTGATCTAAATAGATCTTTAGCTCTCTCCTTGGGGAGATCCTTAAAAATCTCAGCAGAGAAACCCACCCTTCCAAGTATTTTAAGTAAAGCTTTTCTCCCTGGAGAGAGAAACTCAAAACTGGACTGTTTGATGATCCAAACGCTGCTGTATCAGGCATACTCCTTAAACGTAGCCAACGAGAGAATATGAGCACGTAAACTTGCATCTCCAGCATGCCTGCTTCTTCCCGGACCATACATATTGGGGTGCTACTGGGTACACCCAAAACAGACTTTAAATATTTATTTTGGAAGGACTCCAATTCAGCTGGGATGGAATGGCTCCAAATCTCCACTCCATACAAAGCCTGCAGACATTCCAAAACCTTTAGCGCTGGCGTTATTATCCTCCCCCCGGCTGTTCTCCAGAATTTTAAGACACATTATTAGTGTTGGTGTAAAATAAATTTTACAAAGCAAACACTTACGCAGAAACCCTAAATTTTGTCCAAATCAAACTTTAAGGCTGTTGCTCTTCTAATGAAGCCACAGCGTGGTTGTCTGGTGTAGGCTACAGGTTCCCAAAGTATGTGTGATGATTCATGAACCCAAGAGGGGCCACAATCCCAACTGATTGCATGTCCATTGCCTGCGATCACAGGATTAAATTGTGTCAAAGGCAAACAATTTGGGAATTTGATATGTTAAACTAATTTGCTTTCCTAAAAATAAAAATGTTTGAAGATTTCAAACAAAACCAATTTAATATTTTTTTATTCATATAGGGCTTCCCCCCCCAAATGGTGCTTAGTAAGCCTCACAAACACAAAAAATAATCACTTAAAATAGTTAAATAGGGGAAGGTAACAAAGATAATAATCATCTTTATTTTTATATGTTGCCCCCCTGCCATAGCACTTTACATATAACAATTTAACACGAATGGGAACAAATTTGAAATGTAGCTCCCTGGTTTCTCCTTTTAAAGTGATTTTCAGTTTAATTCAAAGGAAATCAAAACCACCTCACAATGCCTTGGTGGAAATACTGGGGGAAGATTATTATTACTACTACTTTAGATTTATATCCTGTCCTATCCCAACATAGGATCAGAACTGACAGCTTGCAACAATTAGCATCACATTTGAAAAGAAAACCCCAGCCCACACATCCCATCCTCAACCATGCACTCCCTTGCCCTCTTGCAAATCCTCTCACCTAATGCACACACCCTCTCATCAACTCAGCCCACCCACGCATAGGTTATAACCACATGCTCCATCCACCAGAATGACTGCAGTAAACCAAAGCACGCCCCTTCCCCAAACCTGAAATGTAAACTTGCCCTCATCCCAGCCACCAGGCCACAAATGGCCAAACAGTCCAGCGCCTGTGGGGGCAGGTTTTATATAGAAGGGGGCCGGGCTGACAAAAAATGGCTATGGAGTTAACAGAGTTGTAGATAAATGACAATGCTCAGTGCTTATACAAGGCAAGTGTCTCAGTCTGGAAGGCCTTGCATTAAAAGTCATCACAACACTGTATTAAAGAATAAATCGTATACTTGCAGCACAGAGTATCACTCCAGTTCAAGTTTGGTGCACACACATTAAGGGAAATGGGTACGGAAAAATGTCACTGCTACAGCCTGAGCTATAACTGTTCGGGGGTACAACAGGACTTTGCTCCAGGATTATTAATCAAAACCTGGAATTTAAAATCAAATGTTTCTCTCACTGTACCTAATTAGTCTATTTCAACAGTTAAATAATAATAATAAAATAAAAATCAGACAACTAAGCGTTGTCACTCAGATCACTTTGATAATTCACTCGGATCTG
The DNA here is from genome assembly GCA_003113815.1 of Sphenodon punctatus. Taxonomy (NCBI): domain Eukaryota; kingdom Metazoa; phylum Chordata; class Lepidosauria; order Sphenodontia; family Sphenodontidae; genus Sphenodon; species Sphenodon punctatus. Next base: position 814,144 of record QEPC01015304.1, on the reverse strand, counting down.
CAAACAGAATCCAGAAAACCCTTGTTCGACATCAGCAAGCGTCAAACTTGACCTCAAACAAGGGTATACATTCTGTGGCAGCAAAACACGTATTTCCCCATTGTCTTTAATTACAAATATTCACCATGCCATGTGTCCTTGCCTTTTGTAGTAATAAAGCCTAACTTTCCAAAGCTATCAAGCTTCACTAGCTCTCTGTGCTTATTTTGAGCTGGAGGTGCTTAACACTTTTGAATGTCAGATCCATGTACTCTAACTTTAATGTCAGAGTCATTTGTTAATTTGTTAAAACAAGAAGTAGCAGACATCAAATGTGGAAAGGGTACAATATAGTACAAGCAATGATCCATTAACGAGGGCAAGAGCCAGTCAACTCTAAGTCAAATTTTTTAATTTAAATTTCTACCCCGCCCATCCCACAAAAAAGCAGGCACTGGATGGGTTACAATAACATAACAGATACATGTGCAATATATTAAAATAAGAAGGAAAAATAATTCAAATACACCCACCCCCTTAGCAATCTCTAGACCACTGAAAGTCTGCCCAAACAAAATGTTTTACAGTTTCTTCAACATGCACAGGCTCAAGCTTTGGCAAATCTTTGGGGAACTGAAGTCCACAACTAGGGAGCAGCCACCAGGAACACCTTTGCCCGCACCCCCACTGTCTGTACTTGGGCACTGCCAGAAGCCCAGTCCTGGCTGACTAATGAGAGCTCGATGGATGGGACATAGGGAAGTAGGCGGTGCCCAGAGATCATCCTCTCCTTACAAATGTGTCTCGTGCAATGATCAATGTGAAACCAAAAAAAAAAAACTCAACGTGCAACGCACTGTTTCAAAAACATGTGGAAGAAGGGCGACTCCATGCAGGGAACTACTTGTCAGTAGTCAAGAGCAGTAGTCTGTATAGGATTGCTTTTGTGTGTGCATCTGTTAGCACTGGTTGTGTTAAGAACAACTTTACTGGTTTTAACATCTTCGGTAGATGTAAGCATGGCAGGACTTGGTTTTTTCCCTGTCTCAGCCTTGAAATTCACTAAAGATTACCATTAAAAAGTAGCTCTATTTATTTATTTATTTATTTATTTATTTAAACTATATTTGTATCCCGCTCTTCCTACCTCACGACAGCCCAGAGCGGCTAACAATAACAAAATACAACATAAAAATATAATATAAAACAATTAAAACATTTTAAAACATAACAGAAGCAGGGGGGAAAAACACACACACACACACCCAACCCTACCCCTCTCCCGCGCCAAAAGCCTGACGGAACAGCCAGGTCCTACAGTTCTTGCGGAAAGCCGGGAGGTCCAGGGCCAGACGGGCCCCCACCGGGAGGGAGTTCCACAGGCGCAGCCACCCAGAACGCCCTGTCCTGCGTGGCCACCTGGGAAACCCGGGGGACCGCCAACATGGTGCCCCCAGCCGATCGCAGGGGCCAATCTAGAACCCGGGGAGTGAGGCGGTCTCACAGATAGGCAGGGCCCAGGCCATGTAAGGCTTTATAGGTTAAAAACAACATTCTGAATTGGGCCCGGAAGACCATTGGCAGCCAGTGCAGAAATCGGAGCACTGGTGTAATGTGCTCCCAGCAGCCCACCCTCACCAGGAGCTGGGCCGCTGCATTCTGCACCAGCTGCAGCTTCCAAGCCATCACCATAGGTAGCCCCACGTAGAGCGCGTTACAGTAGTCTAACCAAGAGGTAATAAAAGCATGGATGATCGTGGCCAGATCTGAAACCACACCAGCAGCCAAAGCCGCCGCACCAGATGTAACTGGTGTAAGGCACCCCTCCCCACAGCCTCCACCTGGAGATCCAGGCGGAGCTGCGCATCGAGGAGCACCCCTAGGTTCCGAACCTGGGAAGTCAGTGGAGGACAAACCCCCACAATTGAGGGGGTTGTCATCTCCATCGACTTACCCACTAACATCACCTCCGTCTTGTCAGGATTCAGTTGCAGTCGATTCGCCCTCATCCAGTTCCCCATGGCTGTCAGACCGGGTCTGACCACGCGGTCAGACAGGGTAAGCACCGAGACAGCAGAGCCTGGGTCAGTTGAAAATGAGAGGTAGAGTTGGGTGTCATACGCATACTGATGACAACTCACCCCGTACCCCCTGATCAACTTACTGAGCGGCTGCGTATACACATTGAACAGGAGAGGGGATAAAACAGAACCCTGCAGGACCCCACACGAGAGGTCTCGGTGTGATGAAAAATGATCACTGAGCACCATCCGCCGAGTTCTTCCTGTCAGAAATGAGAGGAACCATTCAAGAACAATCCCGCCCAACCCCACACTGTCCTGCAGGCACATCACCAACATCTCGTGGTCAAAGGTATCAAATGCAGCTGACAGATCTAATAGGACTAAAAGGGTCAATCGACCCGTATCCTTTTCACGGTGCAGATCATCGACCAAAGTCACCAGTGCTGTCAGTGCCATGCCCTGGACGAAAGCCAGACTGAGAGGGATCCAGATAACTGACATGATCGAGATGCTCTTGGAGCTACTGAGCCACTACTCGTTCAATAACCTTCCCTAAAAAGGGAAGGTTAGAGACAGGCCGATAGCTGGCAGGGGAGTCAACGTCAAGTGATGGTTTCTTGAGCAGAGGCCGCACCACCGCCTCCTTGAGACGGCTCGGCACTCTGCCCTCCCGCAGGGAGGTGTTGACCACCCTGGCCAGCAATGGCCCCAATGTCTCCCGGCAGGTCTTAATCAGCCAGGACTAATGGATTAATTAGCCATGGATTAATTAGTAAGAAGTGGCTCGAACAGCCACCAGCACCTCCACCACGTCAGTGGGTGTCACTGACTGAAAGTGATCCCATAAAATCGGACACGTCGGGGCTTCTACAACCTCTCCCTCGTCCACTGCATTAAGTGCGACATCGAGGTCTTGATGAATAAGAGCGATTTTCTCCGCAAAAAGGTCATAGCGAGCGGAAGATGACTCAACCCCCAGGTTGAGGGAGGCCAGACTGACCAGCCCCCGTACCATCGGGAACAGCTCCGCTAGACGGGATCTTGCGGACGCTATGAGGGCAGCAAAGAACTCCCTCTTTGCTGTCCGCATAGCCACGGCATAGGCTCGTAAACTATCTCTATGTCGCAATCTGTCAGCTTCAGCTCGGGATCGACACCACCATCGCCCTTCTTGCTTCAGGACCCGCAGTTCCTCGGAGAACCACGGAGGCCTGCGGGGCCGTTGCCTGGGCAACGGACGCCTGGGAGCCGTTCGATTGATGGCCTCTGTCAGCAAGATGTTCCATAGCTTAACGAGGTCATCGATGAGACGGCCATCAAGGTCGGAGGGTATCTCCCCCAGAGCACCTAGAAACCGCACCGGGTCCATCAGCCTCCGGGGGTGGACCATCCTAATAGGTTTCGCACCCTGCCGGGGGCAGACGTATGCTAGAAGGGAGGCCTGTAGGAGGTAACGATCCGTCCATGACAAGGGCACAGTTATCTCCCTCATTAACAGAGCACCCGTCTCAAGGCCAGTGCAGAACATGAGGTCCAAGGCATGTCCCTCAAGATGTGTCGGGTCGTTGACCCTTTGGGACAGGCCCATGGTTGCCATGGCGACCATGAACTCATGCTCGGCTCCCCCAAGCACTGCGTCAGCATGGACGTTGAAGTCCCCCAGGACTATCGTCCTGGGGGACCGCAACACCACCTCCAACACAGCCTCTGCCAGAGCATGCAGGGAGGCCATTGTACTGGTAGGTGCACGGTATACCAGCAGCACTCCCCAACTGTCTCCTACCAAATCACACACAAGGTGGAGATCTTCAATGCCTACCATGGTCTGCACTGGATACCTCCTCACAAACCAACCCTCCTTAGAAATCACAGCTACACCGCCCCCCAACCGCGGTTGGTGCTGCATGGAGTACCCGACCGGAACAAGATCAGTCACGCAATTTCTAGTTGTATCAGCCATACAACTAGAAAGAGTTACTCAAGAGGAGTAACAAGCAGAGCCACATGTTCTCACAAGCAGGACTGTAAACAACTCCAGAACAGTACTGCCTTTGAGAACGCTCCCCACAGCCTCCATATATCCTCTTATTCTCCAAAGACAGTTCACAGGGTTTTTTCCCCTCCAGTTTTACAATGGCCTACGATTTGAAAAATCTACTTGCTCTTTTATCATATGTAAGCTTTCACTTTAGAAAAAGATTAAGTGTCTGGCTGCTATGAATAACTTTTTAAGTGTGAATGCACAATGCAAACAACCTATTGTTCTCTCAAGTCTACTGACAGACAGATCAAGTCACTTCTCTGCTACAGAGGGCTTTGCCTAACTTTCAGGTTCCCAAACTTCAGGGCTATGACCCCAGAACATGGTCAAACAAGATTCAGATAGAGTCACGATTTCAACTGATCCATGACACATGCCTTCCTTTATTGCCATCTGGGGTCATGTGATTATATTTAAGTCTCAAAACAGGGTCCTGAAGGCAAAATGTTTGCAACAAGGCCACTGATTCCCAAGAATAAAAGTTAGCCAGTCTTGTCAGTTATCACAACTCTGGGCATTTTCTCACATTACTCTACCTGCATTGTTTCATGGTGGCAACATGCCCGATTCAGTGTACCATGCATTGAAACCCTAGCTCAACTACATGCTGGCTAATCACCTGTTCCACATGGTGGAACCCAATAACCCAATGGCTATTTGGGCCAGCCATGCAAGGCAAGTACCAGCACGTAGCTGGTGCAACGTGGAGACAGGGACCTTGGCAGGGAGAAAGCTGTGCTTCTACTGACCATACAGTTTAAGAATGTACGATGGGCCAACTATCCATGAATGTGTCTAATCCTTTTTGAGCAAAATTATGCTAAGGCATTTACATGTTGTGTAACCTTGGCAGCGAGTTCCACAGGTAAATTGTGCACTGTGGAAAAAAAATACTTCCTTTCCTTTTAATCTTGCTGTCAACTCATTTTATTGGTTACCTCTAGTTCTTGGGTTTTAAAAAAAGGTGAACAGCTGCCTACCCACTTTCTCCACACACGATTCTGCGTGTCTATCATATTTCTCTATTTTGTTTTCTGAAACGAAGACATACGGCGCAATCCAACTCCCACTGAAGTCAATAGGAACTGGATTACACCCCTAATCCTTATAGTCTGCCCAAACACCTCTTCCACTATCCTAATAATTTGTTGCCCTTTTCTGTACCATGAAAGAAGCCTTATTCCAAAGTAGTTTAGGTTGTTTTTTTTAGTTTAACCTCTTATTGTTAGGGGCTGGAACGGAGAACGGCCATGGGGTGGGAATATCGGTATCGGATTAATCCGATAATCCCCGGTATTGGCATACTGGCTTTTTTAACATTGGCCGCTTTACCGTTTTTTTTTACATCACGACCATTGAAAAAACTGGCTACAATGTTAAAAAACGGTAACGTAGCCAATGTTTAAAAAACGGTATGCCGATAACGGTAAGTCCGGTACCGGGGAGATACGATACCCATGTATCCGGTATTTCCCCCCGTGTCCCACCCCTATTAATTAGGTTGAATGTAATAAACACAACGCTCTACTGCTCGCACAACCAGTCTGGGGACTTAGTTAAAGAGGAGTCTCCCAAAACAAAACAGCACTCTTAACATTTGTTTTTTTAAAACCGTTTTAAAGAGCCTCACTACACCCGGGATTACGGATGTGCAACCCTGTCTCAACCGACTCATTTTGGCTAGTCCGCGCTCGGATGAGGAGAGACTGTTTGTAACCCGGACTCACTTTAACCCCATTGCTTACTACGCCCTCCCCATTCAATCCCCGCTGGGCCAGATCAGTTTACAGTCCCAGGAGGAGGCAGGTGGCCCTTTGTTATTGCTGGCAGGGAGAGAGAAGCCTCGGCTGCCCTGAGCTTCCTCGGGGAGGGAAGCCCCCCCCCCCGGTGCCCCAGCTCTTCCCAGACTCCCAAACAGGGTTTATACCAAACCACCCTCCTGTCTGCACACCCCCTCTTCCCCACCGCCGGCCACCAGAGCCCGCCCTCCCTCAGCGAGTCCCCAAATCCCAACGCAGCCGCCCTCCCCCTCTAAACCCCCCGGCTTGCGGGCCTTTCTGCCCCCAGCTCCTCCTTCAGCCCCCTCCATCTCCAATTCCCCTCACACACACACCCCTCGCAGCTTCCCCCTCCGCGAGACCCACAGTCATCCTCCTCCCCGCCCC
>QEPC01015304.1:789318-806983 GCA_003113815.1 Sphenodon punctatus | reverse complement strand
CCCCCCCCCCCGGTGCCCCAGCTCTTCCCAGACTCCCAAACAGGGTTTATACCAAACCACCCTCCTGTCTGCACACCCCCTCTTCCCCACCGCCGGCCACCAGAGCCCGCCCTCCCTCAGCGAGTCCCCAAATCCCAACGCAGCCGCCCTCCCCCTCTAAACCCCCCGGCTTGCGGGCCTTTCTGCCCCCAGCTCCTCCTTCAGCCCCCTCCATCTCCAATTCCCCTCACACACACACACTTCGCAGCTTCCCCCTCCGCGAGACCCACAGTCACCCTCCTCCCCGCCCCGCTCTCTCTGGGGCCAGGCCCCCCAAGCCCCTCACAGTCCCAGCCCCAACCACACGGGGTTCCCTTCAGGCCGCACTCGCTGCGCTCCCCCTCCCTTCGCTGGGCCCCGACCTCCCACTCCACGCTCCTCCCCGAGCCTAGGGCTCCCCTCCGGCCCCGGCAGCCCCCACCCGCGCTCCCCCCTCACCTTCTTGCAGTGCTTGCCGAGCCAGACCCGCGCCGCGTCCAGCTGCGACACGGTCTCCGGGCTCTCCCAGAACTTGCCCGTGGGGCCGCCGTCTTTCCGGCGCGACACGGAGAGCGGGGCCGCCGCCGTCGCTGCGGCTGCTCCTCCTCCGGCTCCAGGTCCGGAACCCCCTCCTCCCGCAGCCACCGCTGCGGCCATTGTTACTTTCTTCGTTAAGCGCCGCCGCGGCCCGGAGCCTCCCACTCGTCTCACTCCGCGCATGCGCCGCCACCCCCCCCACGCACGCGCGAGCGAGCTTCTTCTGCGCGGCCTGCCTCCCAACCGTCTTTACGTTAAGATTTCACAGCCGTTCCACGCATGCGCCAAAACCTTAGCGGCATAAATGCGCTACCGCCTTCCGCGACAAAGCGCTGCCCCGCCCTCAACCTGGCCGCATGTGTACGCATGCGCCCATTAGCCCTTGACTAACAGCGCTTTGCGCCTGCGCTCTCCCCCCCCCAAACTCCTATGAAGGGGCGAGGGCGTTGCCTGACCCCAAGCCATGAGGGGATCGCAAGTCCCTTGCGTCCTCTGGAGCCTGCGCAAAGCACCTTTCAAAGAGGTTGGGCAGGCGTTTGGCCTGCAGGGCTAGGCTGTAAGGAGGTACAGGACACACACCGCCCCAAGGACTGAGTTAATGGCGGTGGCATAGCTTGAATAACATGACCCTGCTAACCAAGAATCGTACCTGTTTGTTTAAGTTTTATTTATTTTATGTATTTATTTAATTTATACCCCGCACCCTCCTGAACACAGCTCAGGGCAGCTTCCAATCATAAAATACAATTCAAAACAATCTAAAACACATTAAAAATACCATAGCAATATTTTTAAAACATATAAAACAGGGATTGGGATAGAAACTACTTGGGATAGGGGAATAAAAATCAACCAACCAACCCCCCCCAAAAAAAAAAAAACAACCAGGTCTTGTATTTTCGCTGAAATACGAACAGGCTGCCAAGTTGGTGGAAGAGGCTGCTTAATTTTGGGTTAGTTGTTTTTTAAAAAAATCAGCCCTAAAGTTTAAATTAGGGCTGAAAGCAATGAGGGGGTGGGCAGTGTCGCAGGTGGTAGAGCGTATGCTTTGCGTGTATAAAGTCCCAAATTCAATCCCCACCAAATCCCATTCAGGATCTCTGCGAGCACACCTGCTTGAAGAGTCTGACTTGAAACCCTGCTGCCACATCAGGTTGTGACAATACTAGGGTAAGATAGACCACTGGCCTGACTTAAATTAGGCAGTTCCTCATTTCTTCGTTGTTCAAACCACTCGTTTAATACATTGAGCACATTAAAATGACAGTAAAGCCCATCATTAGACACTTACATTTTTAAACAAATGAGATTTAAAAATTAAAATACAAAAATTAAGAAGCAGCCCAAACATAACAAATTATGCTGCATGAAACTGTGTTGAGGTTCTGGCCTATTTCATCAATTATTAAACCAACTACAATTTTAAATTGGTTGGCAGTCCTATTTCAAATGGATTGGAATCAAGCTGAAGATAAATCAAAATAAGTGCCTTCACCTAGTTTAGCCGAGCCAGTTCAAATTTGTGTACACAAACCTCAAAACCCAAAGGGAGTTGATACCAACCACTAGATGTCACTAAAGCAAGTATTTTGGGAAACAATGTTCAGCATCCAAGATAGACACTTGAGCTATAAAAGTAGGTTCTAAAAAGAAGTTAACTTAAATCACAGAATAGCTAGTAATAGCCAGGATCTTTTATAAACGCTCATCTCTGTGAGTGCTCCGTACTTCTGAAAGTCAGGATCTGCTGGTGCAGAATGCAGCGGCCCGGCTCCTCGAGGGGGCTGGTTGCTGGGAGCACATAACCCCAGTGCTTGGGAATCTTCACTGGTTGGCTATTGTCATCTGAGGATGCGAGAACTCAGGCATACGTGACTTTTAAAGCCCTAAATGGCTTGGGACCCACTAATCCGAAAGATCACCCGGCCTACCATAGCCCATTGTGGCCTTTGCGATTGGCCAGGGACCTCTGTCTGGAGGTACCAGTTTTTAACTTGGTCTCTACAAGGAGGGTGTTCTTGTCTGCCGCTCCACATCTGCGAAACTCCCTCCCCTGGAGCTTTGTTTATGCTTGAGCACCTTTAGGAGGCAGTACAAAACTGTTTTATTCATGAGGGCATTTGGCACTGGGGGGCTAGGGGAGCAGTTGTGGGGGAATAGGGGTGAGTTTGGGGAGATGGTTTAGGGTTGGGGGTATTTTATGTTTTTGTATTTTTTATTGTTTTATATTTGTATTTTCGCTCGCCACTCAGGATCTTGCTCTCTTTTTCACCTCTAAGCTCTCCCCCCGTCCTCCCCCCACCTCTCTCCTGTTCTCCTTCCCTCCCTGCTCTCCTCCTCCAGCCCCTCCGCTTGCCCCCTGGACTCCATTCCTTCCCGGCTCCTGCCCTCCATTGCCTCCACCGTCGCCCCTCCCCTCCTGCACATCATCAACCTCTCCCTCTCTACCGGCTCCATCCCCTCTGCTTTTAAACACACCACTGTCTCCCCCATCCTCAAAAAGTCCACTCTGGATCCCTCTAGTGTCCTGTCTCACTCCTCCCTTTTACTTCCAAGCTCCTTGAATGGGTTGTCTACTCCCATTACCTTGACCTCCTCCAATCTGGCTTCCGCCCCCTTCACTCCACTGAAACCACTCTTGCTAAGATCACCAACAATCTTCGTGTGGCTCTGTTCTGGTCCTCCTTGATCTCTCTGCTGCTTTTGACACTGTTGACCACTCGCTCTTGCTTGAATCGCTCCACTCCCTTGGATTCCAGGGCTCAGTCCCTGACTGGTTCGCCTCCTACCTTTCTGGCCACTCCTTCAATGTATCTCTTCTTAACTCCTCCCCCTCCTCCCTACCCCTCTCGGTCAGGGTTCCCCAAGGCTCTGTTCTTGGCCCGCTCTTCTCTATCTACACCCAATCTCTAGCCAAACTCATTGCCTCCCACGGCTTCCAATACCACCTATACGTGGATGACACTCAACTCTCTCTCTCCACTCCTTCCCTTTCCCCCTCTGTTCAAGCTCGTCTCACCAACTGTTTCTCTGATATCTCCGCCTGGATGTCTCAACGCCAACTCAAACTGAACATGGCGAAAACTGAACTCCTTATGTTCTCTCCCAGTCCTTCCTCTCCCTCTTCCCTGACAATTGCCATTGATGGGATCTCCATCATCCCTGTCTCCCAAGCTCACAGCTTGGGCTTCATCTTCAACTCGCACCTTACCTTCAAACCCTACATTGACTCCGTTGCCAAATCCTGGCGCTTCTCCCTCCACAACATTGCCAAGATCCGCCCTTTTCTGTTTGTCTCCTCTGCCAAAACTCTCATCCACACCCTAGTCATCTCACACCTCTACTATTGTAACCTCCTTCTCGCTGGCCTTCCCTGCTCTCACCTTTCTTCCCTTATCTCTGTTCAACACTCTGCTGCCAGGATCATCCACCTAGCCCGTCGCTTTGACCACGTGCAGCTTCTCCTCTCCCCTCTCCACTGGCTCCCTCTTCCCGAGCGTATTCTGCACAAGCTCTTTGTCTTCACCTACAAAGCCTTTCACAACCTCGCTCCCCCCTGCCCTGATCTCCCTCCGAACCCGTTTGAGCACTCCGCTCCTCTTCCATCCCCTCCCTCACCCTCCCCGCTCCCCCAACTGCCTTTGTCCCTTCTCCCTCGCTGCCCTGCACGCCTGGAACTCCCGGCCCTCGTCCGCCTTGCCCCCACCGTCCACGCCTTCAGGTCCCTCAAAACCCACCTCTTCTGCTCCGCCCTTCCAAACTCCGGCTAAGCACACGTTATCTGCAAACTCCCAATGTACTGTAACCAAGCCAAGCACGTGTACCTGAGCTCTCGCATCCTCATGAATGTCGCATCCCTTGTCTCTCCCTCTATTTTCACCTTCCCTGTCTCTCCTCACCCTGTCTTTAGATTGTAAGCCCTCGAGCAGGGACCATGTCTATCTCATTCTTTGTAAGCGCCAGGTACATCGCTGGCGCTATATAAATGCTTATAATAAAATAAAATAATAATAATAATATTTTAATGTTGTAAATTACCCTGAGCCACCTCTGGCAGGAAAGGTGGGGCAAAAAATTAAAGTAATAATTTAGTTGATGAGGAAAGAAGTTAGGATTTTTGCAAAGGCTAATCCTTAAATCCACCCTGCCACCAGAACTCACTTATCCATTCAGTAGCCCACTCTAGTATGTGTGAGGGCTGATGTCCTGGCTAGGAGGGATCACGAAGATACTAGAGTAGGTCACAGGCAATGAAGTGGGGTATAGAACTTTGGCTGGCTGGCAAAAGGAAAGCTAATAAAAGCAGTTTAATTCAATTTCTTCCATGTGCTGCACGAAGGGCATTAACTCACTGGTGTAAGGTTTAAATGCTCGGGTATTTGCAGTCCCTAAAAAATTAGCTCTTAGTACGACGATTCCTCAGAGCACTGATTCTACATGAATGGCATGGCTCAAGTCAATCATATTCCATCTTCAACCAAAGCCACTACCATTGCCCTGTTATTCCCATAAAAGGCAGCTTAGAGGAGACTTTGGCCCCTTTCAAATGGGCCCGTGGTGCGGGGGGTGGGTGGGGGGGTGTCGGGGGAGGGGTGGAAGCCATGGGGGGTGCGTGGCCGGCCTGTTACATGGACGCCCACCATGTCCATGTGCAGAGCACCTGCCATTGGCACCTGTTGCTACGTGCGTGGAGCATGGACGCCCCCCCCCGCCACGGCAATCACACGGACATGCCCCCAGATAGAGGGGGGGGGGATCCGTGTAAAACACCTTTACTACAGGGCTGGCCCCTTTTCTCCAAGGGGCCACTTTGTAGAAGTTGGGGGCGGGAGTGCACTCAAGAAAAGGAGGGCCTAGATCACAGATTTGTGCTATGGATCTGTCCCTTATCCTTGCGTGCATGCCCTCATCACTGCTCCCTTACCCCGAGTTCAGTTTTTCTGTGGTTGGAGATGGAAACTGGAACCAAGGGACTGGATCCAGGAACCAGAAAGAGGCCACATGAAACTTGCCACGGGCTGCATTTAGCCCCCGGGGCCACGTTTCCTCACCCCTGCTTTACTACATACACCGATCAATCAATCACCTGGATTGCAAGAGTATCCCTTCCCTGTCACACTGATTATACCCAAATCCATTCTACAAACTTCCCTCCTTTACTTATGCAAAAAGGTGGCGCTGAAGAGCCTAGTTCCATGTTGCTTCATCATCAAGTCTGTTGTATTTAGCAAGGTCGGTCTTGCGACAGGCCGGCTGCCCCAGACCCTGCTCTTTTTGAGGGCCCCACAGTGGCCTTTGTTTTCACCAGGACAGGTTGTGGGGGCACCACTCCTTCTCATTCGGGCCCCAAGCACAACCACATTCAGGGCACTGCAGAGGCTGCCCCTGAGGGGGAGGGGCCACCAGAGCCCCCACATTTTATCTTTGCCCGGGCCCCACAAATCCTAAGGCCAGCCCTAGTATTTTGACCTTCTGTCTTGGTCGGTGGCAATCACCAAGTGGCAGGAGTCGGTGGCAATCACCAAGCAGTGGCGATGTGAAGATTGCAGCTAAGAAAGAACTGTCCATGACTCATCCATCACAGAAGTCTCAAACTGGCTCCACGGCATGTTGCCTTTCCTGAAATTTAACTGGCACTTTTTGGTGCGTGACTTCTCTCACTGGAGGGGGGGGGGAGATGATGCCAGCTTCATGATGGTCTTCCGTAAGTGGAAAGGAAATACCTTTCTTAGATTTTAAGCCCCTTGAAGTAGGGAACTAACTACTGATTGTACAGCGCCAGGTACATTGCTAGTGCAATATAAATAATATATTCTGAGTACTTTTCAATCTTCAGAACAGGATAAGAAGAGTAAGATAGAAGTATCATCCCAGTTATTATTATTATAATCATTTATATAGCGCCAGTCGTGTGACCTGGTGCTGTACAGAACATAGAAATAGACACGGTCCCTGCCTGTGGCTTACAATTTAAAAGACAAGGAGTGGGAGACAGGGAGAGGGGACAGTGGGAGAGACAGGGGAGAGGACAGACAAACATTCAAGCAGGTGCGAAGATTCAGGTGCGTGTGCTTGGCTTGGTTTTAGTCAGGTTACAGCAGTCTGCAGCGGCGGGCAGACAGTAGGTATATGGGAACGTCTAGCAGGGATTGGGAAAGGCAGCGAGGAACAGGTGGGTCTTGAGGAGGGATTTGAAGGAGCGGAGGGAGGGGGCAAGGCGGATCCATAACTCAGGAGAACCAAGATTTTCACAATGACAGCATGGAAATTGAACGGAGGACTTAAAAAATAAAAACAAGATTAATTCTAAAGCAGTACTATTGGCCAGGATATAGTCTATGAGCCGCATTTACCAACATACTTGGTATGTCTTCTATTTGGGGAAACACCACCTTGCCATTTGTCCAGCAAAGGCAGTGACTGTGCAGGTTCTGGGTTTTCTAGTCTGGTTTAGACCGGGGTTTCAAGCCCAGCACTTTGGCAAGACAGACTGCAGCCATAGACCGAGTACTATCAGGTGCCTCGAGGGGTGGGGGGGTGTCAGATGATCCTCTCACCCCCACAACAGGAGGTTCATCAAAGCTGCAAAGGCAGCAAGTCCGCCTTAAGCCCATTGTTTCCCTTCATGGTTCTGAATACCCTGATGAAGCTGTCGTTTGAACCGCTAAGGGAAGTCTCTATATTTTCTCTCCCTAAAAGTAGCCTTTTTGGTAGCCATTACGTTGGCTCTGAATTGAGCACCGTCTATAGAGCTGCAGTTTTTTATTTTTAGGGAGGAGTCAATTTTGCTACATTTGGATCCAGCATTCGCTCCAAAGATGAATTCTAGTTTTCATAGGGCACAGAAGAGTCTTCCTTCTTTTTGTCCTCACCTTTCCCATTGTACAGAAAAAGCATGGCATATGTTGGATGTCAAACAGGTGGTAGACATGTATTTAGCGGGGACTAGGGAAATCAGGCTATTCTGTTTGCTGAGTACCATGCCTCCTCTCTCTGGGGAAGAGGGCATCTAAGGCCAATATACTGAAATGGAAATGCTTTCGCATTCAAGAGGTTTACAGGACTAGGGATCTAGGCAATCACAGTCCATTCCTATTTGCGAGATTGCCTCATTCCCTGGGTTCTAGACCGGCCCCTGCGGTCGTCCGGGGGCGCCATGTTGGAGGTCCCTCGCGTCTCGCAGCGGACTACGTAGAATAGGGCATTCGGGGTGGCCGCACCTTGCCTTTGGAATTCCCTCCCCGTGGGGGCTTATCTGGCCTCGGACCTTCCGGCCTTTCGTAGGAGTTGTAAGACCTGGCTGTTCCATCAAGCGTTTGGTGAGGGAGAGGGGTAAAGGTTGGAAGGGGGTAGGAGGTTGGGGAGGGTGGAGTGGGTTTTTTCCCTTGTTTTTTAATTATTATTATTGGGGGATGTTTTAACCTGTTTTTTTTTTAACCTGTTTTTCTTTTCTTTTCTTTTTTTAACAAGAAGGATTTTTATTGTTATTTATCCTCTGTCCCTTCTCACCCTTCCACGCCTTCCCTGCTCCCCTAAGCGCCTTCGTCCCTTCTCACTTGCTGCCCCCCATGCCTGGAACTCCCTACCTGTCCACATCCGCCTTGCACCCTCCCTTCATACCTTCAAATCTCTCCTTAAAACTCACCTCTTTCGCTCTGCTCTGTCTGACTCTTTATCCTGCTGAGCCACTATTCCTATACCTACGGTCTGTTTACCCTTATCCTTGCCACATGGACCTGCCTGCTGTCATTCTCATTGTAACCAAGCCAAGTACGTGCACTTGAGACCTCGCATCTTCATGAATGTTAGACCCCTTGTCTCTCCCTCTGTTCCCCTTCCTAAGTCTCTCCCCCAGCTCCTGTCTCTCAGATTGTAAGCCCTAGGGGCAGGGACCGTGTCTATTTTATTACTTTGTAAAGTGCCAGGTACACTGCTGGCACTATATAAATGTTTGTTAATAATAATAATAATATTGTTAAATTGTTACATAACAAGGAAGATAAAAGCAGGTCAGTAGTTATAACAGTGGGTCAAATCATTTTTCTTGTCAGCATTTTTTTTTCTTTTTTTTAAACATTGAAACAAATATAATAAACAAAGTGTACCAAATAGTAACTTTGTGTAGAGTAGTAAATCTGAGTGTCATTCTGCAGTATTATATCTTATATCAAGTAATCCACTTAGTATGACTTTGATTCCTCTGTTAGAGTGTGGCCTTGGATGGCTTCTATGCAGGTAAACCATTTGGTTGTGAATTTTTTGGATTTGTTCTCCAGAGTTGCTGAGATTTTTTCCATAGAGTACATATACCACATACGTTTTAACCATTCTGTCTCCGAGATATGTCTTGCATTTTTCCAGTTTCGGGTGATAATGTTAATTCCAGCTAAAGTCATTAATTACATGTGTCTGGATGATGGTTCATTAGTGGAATATCTGCGTAAATTCCCAATAACGCGGTTTCTGCTCGGAATGGAATTATTAGTCCTGTAGCTTTTTTCATGTAATCCCAAATTATGAGCCAGAAGGGCTATATCCGAGGACAGTTCCACCAGCAGGGGAGATATGTACCCTCTTCACCGCATTCACGCCAGCATAGAGCGGGATCTGAATTGGCCATCGCTTTGAAGTGTTGTGGAATGAGGTAATATCTCAATGCTACTTTTATTTGGGGTTCTTTAATTTCCAGAGAACTCGCACAATTGTGCATGTGTTGCCAAATCAGGTCAATCGGTTTTTATTAATTTTTTCCCCCCCCCCCAAGTCTTTTTCCCATCTTTTGATGTAGGGGGTTTGCTTATTTGTCCCAATCCCAATCAATGCCCCATAGATCCTAGCAATCATTCCCTTGTTTGAGGAATGATTAAATAAAGTTCTTTCAATATCAGTGGTGGGTCTATAGTAGTGTTGGATTTGTTCCCTGTCTGAAAATAGATTTTTAATGGCAGATATTGAAAGACCTCTGTTTTTTATTTTGTTTTGCCCTCTAGTTCTTGGATTGAGATGAATTTTTCTACCTGGAATAATTGTTCCGCTCTCGTGATGTTACATTTGGTAAGTATTTTGCGGAGATCAGTGGTTAATCTATTTTCTGCTGATTCTTGAGTGTTTAAAGGGGAGAATGGAGAGGCAATTCAGGACCCTTTCATACATTTTAAGGTCTGGTGCCAGTTTTGAATGGCTGTGTGAGCAAAGGGATGGTTATATAATTTGTTGGAATTAGGTATTGTTCCATTGGTTAGTAATTCCTGAAAGTTAGATACTGCTAATAGTTATCTTTCTATCTCTACCCAGTCGGTATTAACTGAGGGGAGGAACCAATATTTGAGTGCCCTAAGGGAAGCTGCTTTGAAGTATAAATCTACATCTGGCATGTTGATCCTGCCTTTCTCTTTTCTTCTAGATAAAATGGCCTTGCTGATTCTGTGGTTTTTTCCCTTTCCAGATTGTTTCTAGAAGGGTGCGCTCGCATTGTTTAAGTATGTTGGGAGGGCCATTGCTTTATATAGTATTTTCGGAAGTGCTATCATTTTAAATAGATTAACGTTGCCGAACCATGAGGTTTTAAGTCGTCTCCAGGTTGCCACTTCTGTGCGAATCTGGTTGAGTGTGCTGGGGAGATTTGCTTTAAATAGCTTTTTGTGATTTCTGGTAATGTTTACTCCTAGGTATTAAAATTGGGATTTTGCTATTGTGAATGGGACTTGCTTTTCAATGGCCAAACTCTCTTTGTTTTTTTGTTATTATTAGCACCTGGGATTTTTGATAATTGATTTTGTATCCTGATATTTTACTAAATGGTTCTATTAAAAGGAGGATCTTTGGGACAGTCTTCTGTGGTTGTGTTAAATAGACGAGCTTATTGTCTGCAAATAGGGAGATTTTGTAGTGAGTGGGGCCTATTGTATTCCCGGTATTTCTTGTTCTTGTTGTATGGCACATGCCAATAGTTCTAGGGTTAAAGAGCAGAGACGACGGGGCATCCGTCTTGTGCCTCTGGTTAGATAAAAGGGTTTGGATACATTACCATTTATTAATAGTCGGGAATTTAGGTTTAGGTTTAAAGCCTTTATTGCACGTAAAAAATTCCCTTTTATTCCCATTTTTTCCATGATAAGGTATAAACATTCTGGTTCCGAACGATCGAAAGCCTTCTCAGCATTGGCTGAAAGTATTAGTGTTGGGACATTTGTCATTTGTGCTGCAAAAATGAGTGACAGTTTTTCTGATATTGTCTATTCCTAGCCTGTTTGGAATGAAACCTGTCTAGTCAGTGGGTATCACTTCACCAATGATTGCTATCCGCCTGTTTACCAGGGTTTTTGCAAAGATTTTGTAATAAATATTCAGCAGGGATATTGGTCGGTATTTGCTGCATTCATCCTGATTTTTACCCGGTTTTGGTATTAGGGTAATTACTGGCTCATAAAATGTGGGGGGCATTTTCTGTACCTCTATAATATTGTTAAATGTGTTTGTCAAATGGGGGGAGATGATGTTGCTGAAAGTTTGGTAGAATTCTGCTGGTAGGCCATCGGGGCCACATGCTTTGTTTCTGATGAGTTCTTTTATTGTTAGCGTGATTTCTTTGATGGATAAGGGGGCATTGAGAAAACTAATTTGATCTCGATTGAATTTTGGGATTTCATATTTATTAATGAATTCCTTTATCATTACAGGGTCAGGATTGGATGTCGTATAGCGCCTCTGACAGAAGTCTACAAAAGCATCCTGTATTTCTTCCTGTTTGCTTGTTGTACTGTTTGGAGGTTTTATCACTGGGATAAAGGATTTTGTTCTCTCTTTTTTTTTTTTGTCATCCGTGCTAGGACTTTCCCTGGTCTATTGCAATTTTGAAAATAAAAGCTTTTAAATCTCTCTCAATAGTTGGGTGATTTTTTTGTGTCAATTTCACTCTATTTTTTGTATTTCAATTTGTGTCTTTTTGTTGGGGAATCTCCTATTTTCTATTTCCAGTTGCTGCAACTGCACATAAAGTTCTGCATTTCTTTCCCTTCTCTTTTTATTTATTGCAGCCTTAATGGCTATAAATTTACTCCTTAATACTGGTTTTGCTGCTTCCCATAGAGTTTGAAGGGAGGAGACTGAGCCCGTATTTAGGTCGAAGTACTCTTTTAGATCTGTTGGTTTGTTCCTTTATCCAATCACACTTGAGAAGGCCTCTATCAAGTTGCCAGGTTTGCCCAGTTGTTCGTTCAGGAGCCACCCAAGTAAATTTCGAAATTATTGCGTTATGGTTTGAGAAGGTAACAGGTGTCACCTCGCAGCTTGCGCATCTGTGGAGAGTGTCTTTTTCTAGCGATATATGATCTATTTTAGAGTATTTTTATTTATTTAACTAGATGTGTATAAGAGACAGCCCCTAGGGCTTACAATCTGAGAGACAGGAACTGGGGGAGAGACATAGGAAGGGGAACAGAGGGAGAGACAAGGGGTCTAACATTCATGAAGATGCGAGGTCTCAAGTGCACTTACTTGGCTTGGTTACGATGAGAATGACAGCAGGCAGGTCCATGTGGCAAGGATAAGGATAAACATGTGTTGCGTGCTCTAGAGTGGAACATGTAACTCTTGGTGGATGGGTTTAGATATCGCCAGGCATCTATCAGCTCATGCTTAGTTATCACTGAGGTTATGTTTTTATGGGTATTTTAAGGAGGGAGCGTGTAGAGTGATCCAGGACTGACAATGTGGAATTAAAATCTCCCTGTGTGATTAACAGGCCTTCCGTGTTTTGAGTAATGATGGGAATGTATTTTTGGAAAAAAGAAAATTGCGGCACTTACCGGTGAATTTTCTTTCTACAAGCTCCCTGCTTGGCACTCCTCAGCGTGGGTGTGTCCTGATTCAGGTAACTCAGGAAGGCAGATCTCAAATTCAAATTTGTAGGCGGACCAGGTGCGGGACACTCCCTGCTTTCTCCAGTTTGAATTCTTCCGTAGGATCTGGAAGAGAGGATATAAAACAGGGCCCTTCTACGGGCCGGATTAAGGGATCCAGTTCTCTGCCCCTGCCAGCAGGCCCTGGGTGGGCCGGAGTGCCAAGCAGGGAGCTTCGTAGAAAGAAAATTCACCGGTAAGTGCCCCAATTTTCTTTTCTTCCTGCTTGGCACTCCTCAGCATGGGATGTACCAAAGCCGAGCCAAATAAGGTGGGAGAAAAGAGACCGGAGACTGACTAAAGGTCCGCTGCAACGGCTTGGAGGACTCTCCGCCCAAAGGCGGCCTCCGCCGATGCCATGGTATGGATCTTATAGTGTCTTGATAACGTACGTACAGAGGCCCACGTGGCCGCCTTGCAGATTTCCTCGCACAAGACCCTGGACATCATGGCCCACGACATGGCTGAGGATATCAGAGAGTGGGCCACCACCCCGGACAGTGGGATCTTTTTCAGTGCTCTGTATGCCTCCATGATGCAGCAACGGATCCACCTGACGAGCAAGTCTTTTGACGCTGGTTTCCCTAGGTCTGCGCCCCTGTACTTAACAAACAGGGAGGAAGACCTGGGTCCCCCTTTTGTTCTGCAGATATAGATCTTCAATGCCCTGCGAACATCAAGCTTGTGCCACTCCCGTTCACGGGGGTGCTGTGGATTTGGACAAAACGTAGGTAATACGATCTCTTGTTCCCTGTGAAATGCCGAGTTGACCTTTGGGACGAAGGTTGGATCGGTGCGAAGGATCACTATCGTCGCGGAAGTTGCACAGGTGGTGCGCTGTGGAAAGAGCCGCTAGCTCTGAGACCCTTCTGGCTGACGTGACAGCCACCAGGAAGGCCACTTTGATAGATAGAAAGTAAAGGGAGACCTGGGTCATGGGTTCAAAGAGAGATTGAAAGATAGCTGTGAGCACTGTGTTCAAGTTCCAAGATGGAAATCGGTGCATCGTAGGTGGGGCCTTTGCGCGGGCGGCCCAAAGGAATCTCCCCACTTGCTTGCTTTTAGCAAAACGGGCTCTGTATCCCGCCCCCGGTATAGCCCAGGGCTGCTGCAGTGCTGCTGGGGCCAGGGCTGCTGCAGTGCGTCTATCGCTAAGGCCCCCTGGTCTCTGCGTCTTGTGAAGTAGTCGGGCACCTTGTGGTTGTTCTTCGAGGCAAACAGGTCTACGAGTGGTGTCCCCCACCTTCGTGTTAGCATGCCGAATACATCCTGGTGTAGCTCCCACTCTCTCGGGTCCAGATGGACCCGGCTGAGTCGGTCCGTTTTGACGTTGTCGGTTCCCTTGATGTGAACTGCTTTGATCGATCTGAGCCTGGGTTCCGCCCATTGGAACAGACGCTGAGCCTCCTGCTGCAGTGATCTCGACTTCGACCCCCCTTGGTGGCTGACATACGCCATAGCTGTGGTGTTGTCTGTTTGAACCAGGGCATGCTTGTCCCTCAGGATGTGCTCGAACTCCACCAGTGCCAGTTGAATTGCTTGGAGCTCTAGAAGGTTGACGCTGAGGGTCGCTTCCTCCTGGGACCACCGGCCTTGCGCCTGCCTGGGTCCCGTGAGTGCCCCCCATCCTCCCAGACTGGCATCCGTTGTCACCGTGGTCCTGTGTGGTTCGATCAGGGGAACTCCTTATCGAAAGCGGGATGACTTGCCAGGGATGCTGAAATCCCGACCGTCTTGTGTTTTCGTGCCATGATTTCCCTCCGGTAAGGTCGGAGGAAGTCCTGCAGGGGGCGAAGATGTAGCCTGGCCCATTGGACCTGGTCTATACAGGATACCATCGTGCCCAACAGTTTCACTATATCCATGATTGTTGCTTTGCGGTTGCGCAGTGTCCTGGAAAGTGAGTCCATCAGACGCTTGCTGCGCTCCTCTTCTATTGAGACCCTGCTGAAGGCTGTGTCGATGACGACTCCCAGATGTGGGAGTGACCTGGTTGGGACGAGATGACTCTTTGGGTAGTTGATTACGAACCCGAAATTCTGTAAGGTCGCTATGGCCTTGAGCAGGTGCTGGCTCACTAGAGGCCGAGATGGTGAGCAGATGGGGATGTCATCCAGATACGGATACGTGTGTATTCCCTTCTGTTGCAGTAGAGCCACAATGGGGGCCAGGACCTTGGTGAACGTACGGGGGGCTGAGGCCAGTCCGTAGGGCAAGGAAGCGTATTGCCACTGCGCACCTCTGTAATAAAATCTCTGCAGCGCGTGGTGTTGTTGTGCAATGGGTATGTGCAGATAGGCGTCCTTCAGGTCAATAGAGGAGAGCCAGTCTCTCATCTCTAGAGCCTGTAATGTGGACCTGAGGGTCTCCATCCGAAATCTCTTGTATCTTGTGACGCCGTTCAGGAACTTGAGGTCAAGAACCGCTCGTGCCTCCCCGTTCTTCTTCGGGATGAGAAACAGCAGGGAGTAAAGGCCCTTGCCCTGCTCTGCGTCTGGGACAGGCGCGATTGCCCCCATGTTGGCCAGTCTTGCTATAGTGGACCTCATGAGACATCTCTTCACTGCATTCCTGGAGGCTGGAGACCCGACAAATCTGTTGGGTGGCCAGTCCAGCAGTTCGATTCGATACCCCTTTTCTACAACGCTCTTCACCTATTCGTCTTGGATATGGGCGGCCCAGATGTTGGAGAACTGGGCTAGATGGTCCCCGAGGGGAGGGGAACCCTCGGGGGCTGCGGCAGGGCCGTCATTGGGATGGCTTAGGGCCCTGCTATTTGTTGTTTGGTCTAGATCTGTTGCCATTGGGGCCGTTGGGTCTGCGTGCTGGCTGCCAGCTGGATCTGCGATACTTGTCTCTGGGGTAGGACTGGCGACCGGGTCCCCGTGCGTACCCCTGCTTCTGTCGGTATTGACAAAACGAACTAGCTCTGCCCTTTCCCTTCTCTACGGAGAGCATGAGAACTTTCTTCTTCTCCTCCTCCGCCACTTCCTCCAGCATTTTGTCGAGGGTAACAAACAGTTTACCCCCCAGGAACAGATCCAAGGTTAGGGTGGTTTTCGATGCCGAATCCGCTTTCCAGGTGCGGAGCCACAGCCGACATCTAGCTGCCACGTTGGATGCTGCCGTCTGTGAGCTGGCTCTCATCGAATCTACGAAGATGTCTACGATATAGGCTGCTGCAGAGGAGATTCTGTCCAATCTGGATGCGAGCTCACGCGGTTGTAACTCTGGGACCCTTGCCTCCTCTACCCAGGTCAGAATTGCCCTGGCAAAAAAGGTGATAGCTGTATCGGCCTGCAGAGCATTTGCTGTGGCCTTGAACAGCCTCCTTAGCGAGGCCTCCACAGCTCAATCGGTTTGGTCCTTGGGCAGAGGGTCCCCCGTCGGGGGTGCTGCCGAATCTACCTTAGGTAGTGCAAATAGGGTGGTTTTATCCTCCGGAAAAGGGTAGAGGTTGGTTGGCCACTTTCGTGAGCCTCCTCTCCTCAGCGGGTGCTCCCATGCTGACCTGATGACGCTTTCGAACGTGGGTAGCAGAGGAAGGCAGGTGGGAGGCTTCTTGGGTTTGAGGAGCAGGTTCTTTCTAGGGCCATGTTCCTCCGTTGCCGTGGGTTCCCACGTCGGAGTTAGGCCGAGGGCGTCCGTGACCCTGACTGTAGTCTTATTCAGTGTAGTCGAGTTGAATAGTTTCTGTTCTTTCTCTTCGGATGATTCTCCATCCTCTGACCATTCGCCCTCCTCCGCAGAGGACTCTGAGGAATCGGAGGAGTTGAGGGTCCCAGCGGGATCTGGATCTCTTGTGTGCGTTGCCCCTCGCCATAGGTCCCCTAACTGTAAACTCCTTGTGTTCCAGCAGTCTAATCAGCTCCTCCCCTGATGCCTCACCGCTACTCGACTCCGGGCTTGACTCTGCTGAAGATGGTGGGGGAACGTGGACGTCCTTTCCACGACGGAGATCTCTCGTGACCGGATGCTTGCCCTTGTTCGCACAGCAGAAGCTTCCCTTGTATGCCCGTGGCTGTGTAGACTGATCCGGAACGGTTTTCATCTGGTCTCTCAGTTCGTTGATAGCCGCTGCAATCGAGCTGAGGAGGTCCCCTTGTGTCGCTTCTGTGGGTTGCACGTGCTGTGTCGAGCGCTCTGGGGACAGGCGCAGCGGGCTTCGCTCCTGCGTGTGTTGCATGTTTGGACCTGACCGAACGAGGACAGTGTCTTGATCCCTCGATCGCTGCGCTCTGGTGGTTGCCATCTATGGCCCAAGAGATCCCTCCGTTAACTGGTTGGTTTTTTTTTTGTTTTTTTTTTTAAATGGTGGTGCCCTAGGGTCACGCGACCCCAACAAGATGGCAGCACCCATGCCTCCCACATGGTGCCTTCAAAATGGCGCCATCCCTGGGTCACATGCATGTGGATCCAACATGGCGGCGCCCATGGGCCCACGTGGAGGGGCAAACATGGCGGCATGCATGCATTCCATGTGGGGGAAGGAGTCTGGCGTCAGCCTGTACTTACACACACACCCCGGATGCAGCCGCTTCAGCCTGGCTGATCCCCCCCCGCCCCGGCCCTGGACGAGCGCTGCGCAGCTCGGCACCACGCTAACAGATGCATTGGGGGGGGGGGAATCCAACCGGCGGGGAGAGAGTGAGAGTGGGAGGGATCTTTACCACTTCCCAGCCGCGCGGATTGAGTAAGGGGGGGGGAAGATTCCGCTCTCTCCCCAGGCCCCCAGAGCACGAGAAGGATCTGCAGCGGGGTCGAGGCGTGCCCCGCTGCCTCCACTGAACCGGGGAACGGGTGGGAAAGGGAGGATTATCTCCTGCTCCCCTGCTCTGCACTGGGAACACGATCGTCTCCCCCCGCCCGGCTCACAGTCTGGAGCGTGGAGGCTATCTCCGCTGGTCCCTCTGGGCGGATTGTGGTGTCTGCTGCCGCGCATCCCTGTCCCCGAGCCCCCGCCGGACACCCGATTGAGGAAGGGGGGGGCACAACCGGGGGGATCGGCTGGTACTCTGACCCCCCCCCATTCCACCACGTGGGGGGAGGGGACAGTGCCCCTGATATCCAGGGCATGCGGAGTGAGGAGCGACAGGGAAAAGCCTCTTACCCTGCTCTTAGACGATCCTGCTGCAGCACACCGGACTCAGAGGTGGGTGGCTAGCAGCGATGGAGCCTGCTGGGGGCACCCTCTGAGGCCTCCTGGTTCC
>QEPC01015304.1:743858-786903 GCA_003113815.1 Sphenodon punctatus | reverse complement strand
TGGAGAATGGGAATCCTTCCTGTCCAGAGGGAGTAAGTTTTATGTAAATGTATACATTTGCATAATTAGGTGGTGCCTAATTATGCAAATTAGGCCCCGCACCAAGACTTCGCACATGGCCTCACAAACCCTGGGGCCGGCCCTGACTATTGGGATTCACTTCCTGTTTCGCAGGTACTGGAAAACCTCTTGTCAGCAGTTTCCAGGCAGAATAGAAGCCTGGAAAGATCTAGAACAAGGTGAGGGCTCCGTCCCTCCCACCCCTCTCCTGCTTGGGAAAAACACGGGCTCCAGATCGAGCGGAAGTCTATAAAAGGGGGCGGAGCCCTCGCCACCTCAATTCCTTCCAATCCCGTCCCAGGAAGACCTAATAAGGTACCTCCGAGACAAAGGGGAAGGCCGGGTGGGTCGTGAGAATACGCAGAGCTCTCTCGAAGAACAGAGTTACTAGTAAGTAACCTCTGTTTCTTCTTCGAGGATCTCCGCGATTCTCACTATTGGGAGAGTGAGTAGCAGTAAGAAAACCTACCTCCAGGAAGTGGGAGCGAGGAGGTCAGTTGAATGAATAGAGACTGTAGGACTGCTCTACCCACGGTCCAGGGAGTAATGCTTGGTAAAGGTGTGCACTGAGGACCAAGTGGCAGCTTTACAAATGTTCAGAATGGGGACTCCACGTAGATTAGCAAGAGAGGAGGCTACTGCTCTGGTGGAATGTGCTCTAAGAGGGGAGGGAGCAGGCTTCCCAGCTAGTTCGTAGCACTTCTGGATGCAAAGTAAGATCCATTTCGATAGTCTCTGTGATGAAAGTCGAACGCCGATGCGTTGTCCGCCATGGGAAATAAACAGGGCGTCAGATGCTCTAATTGTACGAGTACGATTAATGTAAAATGCAAGGGCTCGTTTGACATCGAGCGTATGCAGCGTCTGCTCTGCTCGGGAGGTATGAGGTTTCGGGAAGAAGACAGGCAAGGAAATTGTCTGGTTCAGATGAAAAGGAGTAGCTACTTTAGGAACGAATGAGGGGTCCGTTCTGAGATCTACTTTATCAGGGTGGAATCGAGTATACGGAGGAGATGCCCGGAGGGCGGAGAGTTCCGAGACTTTTCTGGCCAAGGTAATGGCGAGCAAAAAGGCTGTTTTGAGGGAAAGATGTTCTAGAGAACATGTGGCCATAGGCTCGAAGGGTGGTTCCATGAGCTTGGTCAAGACCAAATTGAGGTCCCACTGCGGGGCGGGCTGCGAAATTGGTGGAAACAAGTTTACCAATCCTCTCCAGAAAGTTTGTGAGAGGATGGGAGAAGAGAGAGTTTGTTCCCTGTGGTTGTAGACGGGAGGAAAGTGCCGCTAGATTCATCTTGAGGGACGAGATGGAAAGACCAGAACCAAGGAGATGTAGCAAATATTTGAAGACGTGGATGAGAGATATAGAAGACAACGAGAGAGAAAATGACGCGCAACAAGCTGAGAAACGAGACCACTTTGCGGCATAGCAGGCTCGGGTTGAGGGTCTGCGGGAGTTAAGTAGGATCCTCGCAACATTGGGAGGGGCGTGGGGCATCATGGTTGGATCAACCAGGCGGAGAGGTGTAGCGCCCGTAGGTCGTGGTGTAGGATCGTGCTTTGTTGGCGAAATAGAAGATCGGGTCGAAGTGGAAGAAGAATGGAGTCCACTGCCAGGCTCTGTAGGGTCCGGAACCACGGTTGGCGGGGCCAAGCTGGGGCTACCAGAATTATGTGTGCACGATGCATCTGTGCCTTGTGAAGGCACTTGTAAAGTAGAGGAATTGGGGGAAATGCATATAGCAAGGGCCCCTTCCAGGGGATGGCGAAGGCGTCGGAGATTGACCCCGGGGCTCTGCCCGCTCTGCTGCAAAACCTTTGTAGTTTTGCGTTCTGTTGAGTAGCGAACAGATCTATAGCTGGGGTGCCCCAAGTGGTGAAGATATTGTTGAGTAGCTCGTCGTTGAGCGCCCATTCATGTTGATCGGACGTCTTGCAGCTTAGGTGATCTGCCACAGTATTGTCCTGACCCGCTAGGTGAATAGCGTGGATGTGAATATGTCGTTCGATACACCATGTCCAAATCTGGGCCTCGATCGATAGATGAGAGGATCTGGCACCACCCTGTTTGTTTACGTACCACATTGCTGCGGTGTTGACTGTAAGGATGAGGACATTTTGACCTTTGATGTGAGTGGCTAGGGCTCTGAGAGCCCATCCGATCGCCCTGAGTTCCAGCATGTTGATGTGTAGGAGACTCTCCTCCTGGGACCAGAGGCCGTGGACCTTTATGTTATTATTATTATTTATTATTAACAAACATTTATATATCGCCAGCAGTGTACCTGGCACTTTACAAAGTAATAAAATAGACACGGTCCCTGCCCCTAGGGCTTACAATCTGAGAGACAGGAGCTGGGGGAGAGATTTAGGAAGGGGAACAGAGGGAGAGACAAGGGGTCTAACATTCATGAAGATGCGAGGTCTCAAGTGCACGTACTTGGCTTGGTTACGATGAGAATGACAGCAGGCAGGTCCATGTTGCAAGGATAAGGGTAAACCGATCGTAGGTATAGGAATAGTGGCTCAGCAGGATAAAGAGTCAGACAGAGCAGAGCGAAAGAGGTGAGTTTTAAGGAGAGATTTGAAGGTATGAAGGGAGGGGGCAAGGCGGATGTGGACAGGGAGGGAGTTCCAGGCATGGGGGGCAGCAAGTGAGAAGGGACGAAGGCGCTTAGGGGAGCAGGGAAGGCGTGGAAGGGTGAGAGAAGGGACAGAGGAGGAGCGAAGTGCACGGGCTGGAGTATGGAGGGCGATAAGTGCAGAGAGGTAGGGGGGAGCAAGGTTGTGAAGAGCTTTATAGGTGAAGACTAGGAGCTTGTGCAGGATTCGTTCAGGAAGGGGAAGCCAGTGAAGCGAAGAGAGGAGGGGCTGCACATGGTCGAAGCGACTGGCGAGGTAGATGACCCTGGCAGCAGAGTTTTGGACAGAGATGAGGGGAGAAAGGTGAGACCGGGGAAGGCCAGTGAGAAGGAGGTTACAGTAATCGAGGCGAGAGATGACCAGAGCATGAACAAGAGTTTTGGCAGACGAGACAGAGAGAAAAGGGCGAATCTTAGCAATGTTATGGAGGGAGAAGCGACAGGATTTAGCAACAGAGTCAATGTAGGGTTTAAAAGAAAGGGCTGAGTCAAAGATGAAGCCTAGGCTACGGGCTTGGGGGACAGGCAGGATGGTGACTCCATCAATAGTTATTGACAGTGAGGAAGGAGAGGAAGGATGAGGGGGGAAGATAAGGAGTTCAGTTTTAGCCATGTTGAGTTTGAGTTGACGTTGAGACATCCAGGTAGAGATGTCAGAGAGACAGTTGATGAGACGAGCTTGAACAGAGGGAGAGAGAGAGGGAGTAGAGAGATAGAGTTGAGTGTCATCAGCATAGAGGTGGTATTGGAAGCCATGGGAGGCAATGAGTTTGCCTAAGGATGAGGTATAGATCGAGAAGAGGAGAGGGCCAAGAACAGAGCCTTGAGGAACACCAACTGAGAGGGGGAAGGAGGAGGAGGTGGAGTTGGAGAGAGACACATTAAAGGAGCGGTCAGAGAGGTAGGAGGAGAACCAGTTATGGACAGAGCCACAAAAGCCAAGGGAGTGAAGGGAATCCAGCAAGAGTGAGTGGTCAACAGTATCGAAGGCAGCAGAGAGATCAAGGAGGACAAGAATGGAATAGAGACGTTTAGATTTAGCCACCAGAAGATCGTTGGTGATCTTAGCGAGAGCAGTTTCAGTAGAATGAAGGGGGCGGAAGCCAGATTGGAGGGGGTCAAGGGAGGAGTTGGAGGATAGGAAGTCAAGGCAGCGGGAGTAGACAACACGTTCAAGCAGCTTGGAAGCAAAAGGAAGGAGTGAGACAGGACGATAGCTAGAAGGGTCAGAGGGGTCAAGAGTGGACTTTTTGAGAATAGGAGAGACTGTGGCATGTTTGAAGGCAGAAGGGAAAGAGCCAGTAGAGAGGGAGAGGTTGATGATGTGCAGGAAGGAAGGGGCGACAGTGGGAGTAATGGAGGTGAGGAGGCGGGAAGGAATGGGATCAAGGGGGCAAGTGGAAGGGTTGGAGGAGGAGAGCAGAGAGGAGATTTCCTTAAGGGAGGCAGGGGAGAAGGAGGACATGAGAGAAGGAGGGGGAGGAGGGAGAGGGGTGGGAGTGGGAAGAGAGGAGTGGGAAGCGATGTCGAGGCGGATCTTGTCTATCTTGGAGGTGAAGAAGGAGGCAAGATCCTGAGCAGAAAGGGAAGAAGGAGGGGGAGGACAGGGAGGCTTGAGGAGGGAGTCAAAGGTAGAGAACAGGCGGCGAGGGTCCCGAGAACAGGACTCAATGCGGGAGGCATAGTAGTGTTGTCTAGCAAGGGAGATAGCAGAAGTAAGGGTGGAGAGAGAGAATTTGAAGTGATTATGTGATTCATATGGGCTCCCCACCCCGTGAGGGATGCGTCGGTAGTAATGAACCTTGTCGGTTGCGGAGGATCAAGGGGCATGCCGACTAGCAAGTGGTCCGGATCTATCCACCACTGGAGGTCTGTGAGGGTCCCTGACAGGATGGTCACTCACAGGGATAGGGGGTGGCGGACCGGGGTGTAGACCTTCGTGAGCCACTGCTGTAGCGGTCGAAGGTGGAGGCGGGCATGTGGAGTCACCGCCGTGGTGGCTGCCATGAGGCCCTGAAGATGGAGGAAGGATCGGATTGGTCTGGTTGCTATGGTTGAAAGCGAGGACACTATGTCGTGGTATCTTTCTGTTGGTAGATAAGCTCTGGAGTGTACGGTGCCCAGAACTGCACTGATGAACTGGAGACTTTGCGAGGGTATCAAGTGAGATTTGTCGTGGTTGATTATGAAGCCTAGGGCTGTCAGAAGACCTAGAGTCTTTTGTAGGTGATCTATCAAGGTGTGTCTGCAAGATGCTGCAAGCAGCCAATTGTCCAGGTATGGGAACACCCTCATCTTCATAGTCCTCAAATAAGCCGCTACCACTGCTACGCAATTGGTGAAGATCCTTGGGGCTGTCGACAGTCCAAATAGTAGAACTGAGTACTGGTAGTGGTGGTGTCGTCCTACAAGAAAATGCAAGTATTTCTGTGAGCAGCGTTAACAGAAATATGGAAGTAAGCATCCTTGAGATCAAGGGAGGCCAACCAGTCTCCTTGCTGCAGGCTGAGGAAGATGATGGGAAGAGAGGTCATATGAAATTTACATTTTTTAATGAACTTATTAAGATGGCGTAGGTCCAAGATGGGTCTGAACCCCTTATCTTTTGGGGGGACCAAGAAGTAGTTAGAGTTAAAACCTGAGTTTCGTTCAGGAAGGGGGACTTCCTCTATGGCCCCTTTGGCTAGAAGTGCCTGTATTTCCAGAAGTATTTGAGGATTGGGGGGGGGAGCCCCCGGAGGGGTGGGGAGGGGAGTCAGGGGGGAAGAGTGTGGAATTGAATAGAGTAGCCACGCTCTATAATCTCTCTAACCCATCGATCAGAGGTGAGGGAGGCCCAAAGGTGGTAAAAGGGTCGGAGACGGTTGTGAAAGGTAGGAGGACGCGCGAGTTCTCCCTTGATCTCGATTGGCCTAAAAACGCTGTTTGGGTGTAGGGCCCACCGACAAGGTGGTGGAGGATCTACCCCTGCCCTTCTGTTTGGAAAATTTCCTCCGAGGTTGTGCTGTGGAGGGCTGAGAGTGTTGGTATTGGGATGAATACCGTCTGTTGTTCAGATAGGGCTGAGGGCATTGCCTGGCCTGGTAAGGGTAGGGGGAGGCGGTCTGATAAAAAGGCCGCTTTCTGGCAGATCGAATTACCCATGTGGATCTGGCGGTTTGGCACATTTCCTTGACTTTTTTCAAGGTATCATCGGTGGAGGCAGCAAAGAGTCCCTCCCCATCGAAGGGGAGATCCTCAATACGGGTCTTGTTCTTGGGGGCCAAGGCGGTGGATCGAAGCCACGCGTGCTGCCTCAGGGTGATGGCTGAGGCCATGCCTCTTATATTAGAGTCGGCAATATGCATATTAGCTGTTAGCTGGAACTAAGCTATCTGCATGCCTTCCTTTTGTAGGGCCAGGATCTGGGTCGGGTCAGTGGCTCTGGTCAACTGTGACCAGAGCCAATGCTGATATCCACAAAGTGTGGAGCCGTAGTTGGCCGCACGCAGGGAGAGTCTCTGACGAAAAGATTTTTCTGCCCTGAACATCCAGGCGTCTCCCTTCTCTGTCTGCAGGGGACGTTTGTATGCCACCGGCCCTAGGTTTTAGGGAGGCCGCGGCTATAACAAGGGAATTGGGGGCTGGGTGTCTATAGAACATGGCCGCCCCTTCCCTGGGAATTGCGTAAAGTGAGTCCGCCAGTTTGTTAGTGGGCTGGGCGGAGGATGGTTTGGCCCAGACTGTCTTGGAAGGTTCCAGGAGTTGTTCGAGCATAGGGATCATGATCTGGCCAGATTCGCCAGATCCCAGGATTCCGCAAATAGGTCCTGATTGGGCCTTTTTAACGACCCTCGTAGGGAGCTTAGGGAGGGCAGCTACCAAGCATTGTAGCATGGCCTGGAAGGCCTTGCTGTCCTCAGTGGAACAGGAGAGGCTAGGGTCAGAGATGGAGTCAGGGAGTGGTGGTGAGATAGTCTCATCCTCATCAATTTGAGAGGATGAGGACGAACCAGAGGTCGATCACTCGGAGAGGGCCTCAACATTGGTGAGGATGACAGGAGTGGTAGTTGAAATAGGGTTAGCCCTGGGTGGCTGTGGGATATCCAGGAGAGTGTTAAGAAGCGAAGGTTCTCTGGCTGGGTCTACCCTTGTCTCCGCTCCTCTCTGCAGTTCCATGCGGATCTCTGGTGCCAGCGGTACCGACGGTACCGGTGCGTGCTGCTCTCCTCGAATTTGCTGTAGCCCTGATGGAGCAGGGTGATCCTGTGGTGACTCCGGGGCTCTAGACACCATTGCTGATGGTGGCATTCGTGGAGTTTGTTGTAGCCGCGATAGAGGAGGGCAGCTGAACTCAGTTGTCCCAGACCTGGTCAGCAGTTATAATCTCAATTCACACCTGATTCCACTGAGTCACAGGNGTTATAATCTCAATTCACACCTGATTCCACTGAGTCACAGGGTTCGGCCCTAAGGCCTAGTCCTAGACCTGGTCAGTGGTTATTTCTCAATTCACCCCTTTTTCAACTCACGCAATAGTTAATCTCAATTCACCCCTTCCAGCAATAAAAATTCCTCTGGCCATTCAATAACTCACCCTCTCTAGTGCATCTGACAGACTCCTCAATTCAAAGTTAAAATCACATTAGGCTTGAGTCTGGTTTTCCCAGCCCACGAATAGTCCTCCGTTGAACCCCAATAGAGATTTCTTACCTTTGAGTGGTGTGCCGGGGTTCAGGGGGGTGATTCACAGGCATCAGGTTCCAGCTGGAGTCTCAGCGATCCGAGTCACGGCACCAGAAATTGTGGAAGAAAACAAGTCTTCAGTCTGTTTGGGAGTTTGTCAGAAAACACTATTTATTTAGCAATTTGCTATTGCAATAGGAGAGACCTTTTCAGCAGCAGAGATTGCCTCTGACAGAAGAAAAGTCTCTAATGGCTACAACAGTTTGGCATGTTTATAGCACTCTGCGAAGGCCTGAATTGTATCAATTCCTTTATCAGTTACAAAAAGAGAAAAGATAGGATTTATAAAAGAGAGCATTTTGTGGTCTGTCAGCAAAATTCAGTTCAAGGATTTTTCCCTTAGTTCAGCATATTTCTCACCCCCATCTGTGATGTACTTGTCACGGGTTGGAGGTCCGCACCCCCACTTTACCGGGTTTGAGTGACTCAGTTTCCCTCATGTACAGCCCACTTGAACCAGTTTTCTCTCTCTGGTTGATTCAAGCCTGCCGCAGGGACAATCCCTTTGTCACGCAAGGGCCCGATCCTTCCCGTTTACACTCTTTAATCTCTGAGTTCGCAAGAGCCTGAGAACTCTTGTTGCTCACTTGTGCTCCAATGTTAGACACAGACACCTCTTCATAAAGATAAGTTAGTTTATTGATTACATAAGCAAGATAGTTGATACAGAGTGGTTACTAGAAATCAAAGGTAAATATAACTCATTCCTAACCTATACTGGTTGAGTTCCTAAATAAGCATCTTACCCTACAAAGGTCCATAAGTTCTTCTCAGTGCTTGATGTAAGCGACTGGGCCTTCAGCCTTAGAGTTGCTAGAAAGCAAAGTCCCTTCTCTCAGTTCATGTCTTCCAGCCTTGTTTGCTGGCAAGATGCAGGATGCAGATGAGTGCGCTCAAGGTGGCTCTGGCCAAGCGATAGTGAAGCTGGCTTAATGGCCCTTGCTTAAGTATCTTTCATGGTCTCTTTGTCTCAGGTTTCCCGCTCATGAGCCTGTGTCTTTCCTCACGTAGCCAACCCAGGCAAACATGAAGATCCATTTGCATCTCCATAGGGTTCCATCTGGCAAGGGTTGTCAATACACAATCTTTTAACTGTCCCTACTTCCTGGAGTTTGGTCAGTGTTACAGTTCTGATTTGATTTACAGTTTTCAATTGTAACATTACATACATGTTGCATGTTTTGCTTTAAATATTTACTAGGCTTGCAGCCTACATGTAGGCCAGTATCACACGCATGTGACCCTATGTTCCTCCGTGACAGTACTTACTTGACCAAAGTTAAGTTTAAGGCCTACTAAGCTTTTACTTCCACAGCACGGATACTCATTCTCCACTATTCCCTGTCATTATTTACTTTTGAGCACATACAAAAGATTATCAATAAAAATATATATGTAGGGTTTTTTTCTTAAATTTTGAACACAACCAACATAAAATATAGGTCTTGAAATATGACATAATGACATAAGCAAAGGAAATCATAATGTGAATCTGATCTGCAAGTATTCTTATAAATACTTGGAAGGGATCAATAAAGATCTTGCTAACTTTGTCCATGAACATTATGTCCTGAGATTCCCTTCCTGTTTTCTGTTGCATTTATTTTCATAATCAGTCAGATTCTTGTTGTCTTGGTTTGTGGGCTTGTAAAAATATCTCCAAATCTGTGGTTTCCTCAAATATTTTTCTTCGACCATGGATTGATATGGCCATTTTTGCTGGGTGCCAGAGTTGAGGTTTTAGATCTCTGTCTATAAGCTCAGCGAAATATTTTGACCAGGCTCTTCGCCTTATCATGGTCTCAGATGCGTAATCTGGCTGCAACTTATGTTTGTTCCCCTGGTATTCTAGGCTTTGCTTCTTTTTCCTTGCTAGAGTCAGCAGAGCTTCTTTATCTTTGAATTTTAAGAATGTGATGATAATTGCTTGGGGGACGAGGGGTATTCTCTTTTGGTTTAGGCCTTAAGGATCTGTGAGCTCTCTCAATTTCTAAATTATTGAGGCGGTGGTGTTCAGGAAAATTCACAGTAAAGATTTGGTTGAGCACTCCTTCATCCCTCCTGATTCTGCACCCTTTTTCACCCCCATTATGTGTAGGTTGCTGCGCCTGGATCTGTTTTCTAGATATGAATATTTAGGAACATAGAAAGCACATTGATTCTTTTAATTTTGCTATTTCACTGTCTGCATTTAGGGTTTGATCCTCTAATCCTGAAATGCCTAATGGGGTTCTTACCTGGGAATTGGGATTCTGGTGGATATGTAGGGGAGGTAAGTCGGACAACAGGCTAACGCCTGGACTCATCCACTAGGAGGCAGCACTAGACTGAAATCCTGTTGCAGGGACTGGGAGCATCTTCCCGCTCAACTCTAGTTGTGACAAGCCAAAGAACAGTATAACGTCTTTAACATGTGAAACAAATAAAACAGAGAAACTCCCTGCTACTACTCTAACTCCTGATGCCCCTATCGAGCCTATAAACCCCCAAAACGACTTTTTCCTAAAAAAATGTCTGTAGAACGAAGGAAGTAGTGTACTCCATGTATATCCCATTTCATAGGGAGGGTCGACTTACCTCCCCTACATATCCACCAGAATCCCAATTCCCGGGTAAGAACCCAATTAGGCATTCTAGTGGATAAGATCCGGTAAGTCGGACAACGGGGAGGTAAAAAAGCAGTAAGGTCAGCTTCAGGAGGGACACGATGGAGCACACTGAATTAATCCACTACTGAAGGATTCCCTGCAGAATGCGGCGACCAACGGCCGCCTCTGCAGAATCCAAAATGTCTATTTTATAATGTCTGGTAAAAATGTGGACAGATTTCCAAGCCGCAGCCCTACAAATCTCTCTGCAGGAAGCTTTTTGCCGAAATGCCCAGGAAGCTGCAGCTGACCTGGTAGAGTGAGGAAGAATTCTAGCAGAGGGTTGGAGACCTTTTGCTTATAAGCCTCTCTTATACAACTCGAGACCCACCCCGCAATTATGGCTTTGGATGCTTTAAGACCCCTAGACTTAGGGCCATAATGGACAAATAAGGCTGAAGACTTTCTAAACTGTGATGTCCTGTCTATATAGAATTTCAAGGCTCTTCTAACATCTAAATGGTGCCATCGCCTCTCTAGCGGGTGCACCAGGTGCAGACAAAAAAGGCAAAACCAAATCTTGTTCCCTGTAAAATTGAGAATCCACCTTTGGTAGAAAAGGATCTAGACTTAAGGAAACGGATTCCTTCTGAAAAACACAAAGTGCTGGGTCAATGGAAAGAGCTCCCAGTTCAGACACTCGACGTGCTGAAGTGACAGCGACTAAAAAAGCTAATTTAATTGACAGAAAAAATAGTGAAATTTTGTGTAACGGTTCGAAAGGAGGGTCTGTCAGAGCTTGAAGAATTAATTCAAATTCCATGCCGGGAATCTATGAATTACTGGGGGCCGGGGGGCTAATTGGCGAGCTCCTTTCATAAAACTTCTTTAGATGGGGATGACTAGCAAATTTCTGATGATCCATAGAAAGGGTACTATCGATCGCTGCTAACTGTCTAGCCAGTGTATTGGGACGGAGTCCCTTGTCTCTTCCACTGGAAGGTCAGGAGCTCTGATAAATTCTCCTTGTTGAACTTCTCTTTGAAGCCAGCATGGTTAAGATTACTTCCGGAGAGTAAGGCTGCCTTGGTGCAAAAAATGCTGCACTGTGTGTTCAGAGCAGTGGAGAATAGGTCTACATACCCTATACCGCCACTTGAGGGGGGGGGTGTCCCCAAATTTTGTCATCGCCTAGGGCAGCAAAATGCCTTGGGACGGCCCTGGTAACCTAACTGAGATAGAGCGTTGGATTCAAATTCCAGACAGTTAATTTGAATACATCGGGATTGTCATGGCTGATCGGACCCTGTGTTAGTAGATCGTGATGTGCTGGGAGTCGCCAGAAGTTGCTTCGGGAGAGCCCCAGCAGGTCTGGGAACCACGGCCTGCGCGGCCAATCTGGGGCAAAAAGAAGAACATGGGATTGTTCCAGTTCTATCTTTTGGATGGTTCGATGAATCAGAGGTATCAGAGGGAATGCATACAGCAGCCCTCTGGGCCAAGTGTGCGACAAAGCATCTACCGCTATTGCTTCGGGGCAGCAGTGCCTGGCAAAGAATGCTGGTCGCTTCGTATTGGTCAGCGAGACAAATAGATCGCAGACTGGATCTCCGAACTTGCCTACTATCTGAAGAAACACGTCTTGTTTCAGAGCCCACTCGGCCGGCTGGATGATCTGCCGGCTGAGCCAGTCAGCCTGCACGTTGGTGGAGCCCTTGATATGTCGGGCTGAGAGAGACCCCAGGTAGCCCTCTGCTCACCTGAAGATGCCTGTCGCTTCTGTGCGTAGCTTGTGTGATTGAGAAGCCCCTGATGATTTATGTAAGCTACTACGGTAATGTTGTCTGACAGTACCTGTATATGTTATCTGTGAATCTGTCCTGCAAACGACCGTAGAGCTCTGCGGATGGCCGACAGCTCCAACCAATTGATGCTGTGGTTCTGTTCTGCTGGAGTCCAGAGACCCTGGACTGATTTGCCGTCGAGAGTGGCTCCCCAACCTGATAGACTTGCGTCTGTGGTAATAACTATCTGCTGAGGCGGATCCAGTGGCACTCCAAGGCTGAATCTCTGTGGTTCCAGCCACCACCGGAAGGGCTTTATCGTATTGGGGTCCAAGTGTACAAATACCTGGCTGTTTACGAGATGATACCGGAAAGGTCTCAGTAGACGTTGAAGAGGTCTCGCGTGGAACCTGCTCCACTGAAGATGGCTGAAACAAGACACCATTAGTCCCAGAAGATGAGCAAGGGTATGAATGGGAATCTGACCCATACTCAATATTCTCAATATCAGCGTTTTGATCTTGTCTTGTCTGCTTTGCGGTATGAATAGTCAGTTCTGAAATGTATCCACTATGACACCCAGATGTTCTAACCACTGAGTGGGAACTAAGTGGCTCTTGACCAAGTTGATTATTAAACCGTGCTGAGCCAAGTATGTTACTGACTTGTGTATGTGCTCCATGCACAGTTCCCTGGAGGACGCCTTGATCAAGAGGTCATCCAAATAAGGAAAGATGGACAGCCCTTGCATATGTAAGTTGGCGATTAGTGGAATAAGCACCTTGGTAAATGTTCTGGGGCTGTTGCCAACCCAAATGGGAGAGTGCTGAATTGCCAGTGCTCGTGATGGTAAACGAAACGTAGCCAATGCCTGTGAGATACTTGTACCGGAATATGCAGGTAGGCATCCTTTAAATCTACTGATGCCAACCAGTCGCCTGTGTGGGGAGAGGGTGATGGAGACTAGGTCTCCATCCAAAACTTTTGAAGTTTAATATTTATTTATATTTATTTTATTTTGCAAATTTCTACCCTGCGCCCCTCCTGCAACGCAGCTCGGGGCGGCTTCCAACATTAAAAACCATAAAATACAATAAAATCAGTACCAAACAATCAAAAAAATGCTTAAAATATTAAATATAAATATAACTTAACAGGGCTAGACCAAAAACCAAACACAAATGGGTAGGGGACTAAACACCCCCCTCCCCACCCTCCCTCCCAAAGGCCTGGGCAAACAGCCAGGTCTTACAGTTCCGCCGAAATGTTAAAAGGCTTGGGGCCAGGCGAGCTTCCTCCGGAAGGGAGTTCCACAGCCGCGGTCCCACCACCGAGAATGCCCTCTCCATCGTGGCCCCCCTTTTAACACGGGGGACCTCCAGAAGGGCACCCCCGGCAGACCGCAGAAGCCGCTCTGGGGCACGAAGGGCGAGGCGGTCCCTAAGGTATGAGGGGCCGAGACCGTGTAGGGCTTTATAGATCATCACTAGGACCTTGAACTTGGCCCGGCACACTATCGGCAGCCAGTTTAACAACCTTGTTGAGATATTTGAGGTCCAAGACCGCTCTCCAAGACCCTTCCTTTTTGTGAACCAAAAATAAAATTGAATAAAGGCCCACCCCTCTCTCCACGAGGTACTCGTTCTATTGCGTGTACGTTTGCGAGCCGCTGAATCTCTAATAACATGGCTCTGTCTTAAAACACTGGAAGATACTGGGGACATTTGGTATACATCTTTGGGTCTTGCTTTTAACTCTATTGCGTATCCCCCGTTTACGATGTCGAGGACCCACCTGTCGAGGACTGTGATCTTCCAGTGATGATAGAACAGGTGAATGCGGCCTCCTACTTTCGTATTGTCTGTCCCAGAGCCATCTGAATAGTCAGGAACTCTGGTTGCCAGGTGGTGACCGTCGAGTCTGAGACCCACTTGTAACAGCTTTCCCTGATCTGTATCCCCTTCCTCTTGTACCTCTGGGACGAAAGGAGTTATTGGACCACTGTCTGGAAGGAGTAAAATCCCGCCTGTTGCTCTGGTAACGATGGAAAGGGCAGAAGAAAGATCTGTAAGACTGCACTTGATGTAACGACTGCTTTTTATCTTTTGTGGAGGCCTCCGCCAGAGCTTGATCTAAGGCTGATCCAAATAACTTTGGACCCTTAAACCCGCCATGGACCCCTTAAACCCGCCGTGGACTAAAAAGATGTTTAGCATAGTTATCTGTTCTCCATGAATGGAGGCAAAGACGCCTCCTTGCTGCGACATTAGCCGCCATACCCTTAGCAGCCCATGTCAAGAGAGTCCATAGCAGCGTCTGCTATAAAAGCATTAGCCATTGTAATGTTATTAGCAATCTTGGCCGATGCTGCTGGGCTAATATCTGGGTCTTCTGATAAACTAAACCATTTTAAAACAGCACGGGACGTATAGGAAGCCGTGGTAGCAATCTTAAGAATATGTGATAGTGCTTCATAACACCTACGCAGACCCACTTCAACACTCTTATCTGTAGCATCTTTGGGAAAAAGATCCCCTTCCGCGAGGAAAACTGACTGACAGGTTAAAGAAGCTGCTGCGTCTATTCTAGGAGTGGAAAATATATCCTGAGCACTCCTGTGGAAGGAGTACAGTGATTGTTGGACTCGAGACAGCTTAGAGTGTTTAGTAGGAAATTTCCATTCAGCTCGAATTATTCTCTCAAAAGCTTTGTCTAGATGCAAGTCCTTACCGGCTGCATCCACCTTAGGCATATATTCTCTTTCTGAATCAGATTCCTCGTCTGAGGAGTCCGACTCCTTTTTATTACAAGTCTTAGGGGTAATTCTTAGTACCCTAGAAGCTCTGCACAATAATTTAGCTCCTAATGCAGGGGAAACTGTCTGCCCCATTCCTTAGACTCGTGGGCAGGCTCAGGTAACTGAGGATCTGGAGCTTGTAAATTCATGGAATAAGAGGATTCCATTTCCTCCCTAGCAGAGTCCTGTTCCTCCTCAGATTTGTCAGAGAGAGAGAGGTCTGTGTGCTTACTCTCTTTTTTCTACGCAAAGACTGGGCAGCAACACTGTCTTGTGAATCTGAGTCTATGCTGTCAGACTCAAAGCCCATGAAATATCCTTCCTCTGAGGAGGAGCCCATAAGATCCCTCATGGACAGTTTCGGTTTCTTTTTGGGGGGAGGAGCTTTAAGCTTTCCTTTCCCCGCTACTCTGGACCTGCCCTTAGGTTTGTGTGACTGAGAAGGAGATAATCTCTTCAGCTTGCGCTGAGGAGATTCCCGCCTTTTTTCTAAACCCTTTACCGCCTGGAGTACATACTCCATGATTTCGAGTTGTCCCTGCTGAAAGGAGTCAGGACCAGGCTGGGTTCTTACTGTTCGGAGAGACTTGGCTGCCTGCCCTTCCTCCGCTTCCAGGTCGCCGTGTTGCTGCTGTTATGGCGCTTCCTGCACCGAGTCAGAGACTGAGCTTGCTCGGGGAGCTGCCTTTGAAGCGGAGGTAGCGTCTGACCTCCCCGCAACAGGATTTCAGTCTAGTGCTGCCTCCTAAGTGGATGAGTCCAGGCATTACCCTGTTGTCCGACTTACCGGACCTTATCCACTAGAATGCGTTTTTCAGCGATTTCTATGCGTTTGTCCAAATTTTCTAGTTTTTTGTTTCCCTCTTCCACTGTACTTTTTACTCTGTTAATTTTTTCTCTCAGTTCATGTTTATTATTTTGGGCTTCTGCCCATGCTGCCTTAATTTCTGCCAGGATAGTATCCATGCTGGCTTGTTCCCTTTCAGGGTCCCCTGGGGCAAAGGGCTGGGCCGTGGCTGCCATCTTGTCACCGCTTTTTCTTGAGCTGCCACAGCCGTGTGTCGTTGCTGGTAATAGCATGTTATCGGCCCTTTTTCCTGCCACTGTTTTTGCAGGGCCCATACCCCAGAGGATTAGCAAGCTGGTCTTTAGCTTTTTTTTCCTTTTATTTTTCGGTTGCTTTTGAAGTTGGAGCGCTCTGTCGGGCTTGCCGGGAGAAGTGGGATTTCGGCACGACTATCTTTCACGTATGCGCATTGCACTCCCCCCTTCCCGTTTTATAGTATTTTATATTTTATTGTTGTTAGCCGCTCCGGGCTGCCTGTGGCACGAGGGGCGGGGTACAAAATTCTTAAAATAAATTAAATAAATAAATAAATTCCCTTTGGGGAGCGACTACCGCACGGGCCTTTAAGTCCCACTCTTCCTATGAGATTTGTAGGGCGGCCACGTGGTCCTCGCCACATACTTTTGTGAGACATTATAAGATTGACTCTTGGCAATCGACAGAAGGGTCCTCCAAGCCATTCACAAAACCGAGTTTACAGGTCTCATCTACCCCACCCAAGTACTTTAAGGGGACATTTACTGCTTAGTTTCATCCCCTATGTCTAAAGTGATGGCTGTTCTAGAGGCCTGGGAGAAATGAGAACTAGGCACTTACTGGGTGAAATTTTCCTTCTATGGGGCCTTCAGGACAGCTATCAACCCACACAGGGTAAATGATTGTGGGCAAGTCTTTTCAGCGCTGAGGCTAGTGTTCTTTACGTAGTTTTTGTGCAATGCTCCTCAGGGTTTTTTACATAGTTATTAGTTATGGTTCAGGTTTAGCAGAATTGGCTTTCTAGGACTGGAGATGCAGGGCTAGATGCCTTGTGTGCACACTGCAAAAGTGTGCGTCTGCTGCCTCCTAGCAGTCAGTGGTGGGATCTAACCCCTATGTCTTGGCGATGGCTCTCCTGGAGGCCCCACAGAAGGAAAATTCACAAGATAAGTGCCCAATTTTGCTTTCAAATCGTATTTATTTCCCTCACATGCATTTTTCGTACTGTGTGAAGGGATTCATCCTGTTGTCAGTTCACACCTGCATCAGTGTCATGTATTTCCCATGTATATTTTTTGCTCCCCACCTCCTTTGTCTTCCTGTTTGCTGCCCGGTCCCTGGAAGTAAAACGTTGACATACCTAGCAGCGACCACAGCAATACAGGAGGTAACGTTTAAAGTGGGGGAGGAGAACATGGGAACACAGGTAAAACATGTAATCACAATGTCATGTGAAAAACTGAAGAGAAAAGGCTGGGATAATGCAGGTGCATTCTAGGAAATTAACCCAATCCCTAGGCAGACACCATTGCTGGACCATCCTTCCTCTGACAGCATCATTAAACAAGGAGCCAAAGCATCTCTCCAAACATACAAACAAATGGAGCACATTTACTTTTCCCCACTTTTGGGGAGCACTCCTCCTAAGGAATTTGACATCTGCTTTTATCATTCTAAAGGTCCATCCTATTCTCCACAGCCAGAACACACACCTGGCACTGCACAATCATTAGACAGAGGACCCTACCTCAAGGAGCTTCTGCTGGCATTCCTGCATCCCATACAGAGGGGGACAGAATTAATTCAAACCCTGCAATAGAGACAGTGATCTCTTTTATTGGACCAATAAAAAGATATCACTACTATTTTGTCTCTCCTGCCTATATTTGGGACCAACATGGCAACCTTACTTTCTCCACACGTCAAACTCTCCAGTTACTATATAGGATCAGGTAATTAGGAGTCC
Source organism: Sphenodon punctatus (assembly GCA_003113815.1). Lineage (NCBI taxonomy): Eukaryota > Metazoa > Chordata > Lepidosauria > Sphenodontia > Sphenodontidae > Sphenodon > Sphenodon punctatus. Next base: position 769,518 of record QEPC01015304.1, on the reverse strand, counting down.
TGGATCAGAACACTGACAGCAAAAAGGAGTGCACACTTTTGCAGAGGAAGGCAAGACACCAAATGCACTTATAAATCTTGAGTTTTATTTTTTCATAACAACTTTAGTGCTTAGCACAATGTGCCCTGACGTCATTATTGTGAAACATGTTTTTTCCTGCCAAACTTGTTTCCCCCTATTTAAGTATTCCCAAAGCATGATTTTTAGGGAGTTCCTTCCTGCTAAACTTTGTCATCATTTGCAAGACATTAATCTGTTTCAAGACAATATGAAAACAAAAAATGGAAAAGGCAGAAAAATGTACATACAGAACAATTATACAAGGTGACCAGGTCTACTGGAGAATACTTATTTGCTGATTATATTAAACATGTAAAAAAATGTGAACATGACAGGATGGATTCTGCGTTTCTCAATTTCACACCCCACTTTTAACCCATCTCAAGGCTGGGATCCGAATTACGGGCAGAATGAAATGTAAAAGCACTATTTTCAAATGTGCTGGGTTGCTTAAGTGATTCATTTCTTTGGATGCCCACTACAATCAACAGCAGACATCAAGTCTTGCCACCAAATTTCTTCAGTCGCCAGTTGAAACAGAAATGGGGTTGAATGCTGCTGCATCATTAGCAGCTAAGCCCACTCTCCTTGGGGAACGATGCTCAGGCAGAACATGGTTCAGCACATGTAGCTGCCTGCTTCAGACAAGCCACTGTGTATTGCTCATCCAAGTTAGACTTCCAAAATGTCAACCAGGCCTTCGGTGGGACTGCAGCATTACTCAATACCTCTCTTACGGTAACTCCCAGAGGTCTTAATGAGGATTATAGCTACATTGCACATTACACCAAGCTGCTGCCCAGAGGTTCTTTTGCCTTCTGCTTCTTCCTGGATCTCTCAGCTGATGAGAGAATGTCTGCAAGGGCACTGGGGAGGAATCATTCAGAAATATCAAACTTACGGTTTACAAGAGCGGTAAAATAAGTTTACTAAACACATCCTCAGCCAACAGCAGCGATTTGAAATGTAAAGGTGTGAGAAATTGGGAAGGTGCTTGCTAAGTTTAAATTGATCATTCTGAGCAACACTGGCAAGCTCCCTTTCTAAAAAGTGATTTTGAATAGTGCATCTATGGCAACATTTAGAAAAGTCATGTTCCAAAAGGGCTCCCCACTGACGGCTCAACACCCTTCAACCTGCCCTTCAACCTGCTCTGGAAAGGGAATACAATAACTTGCCTTTCCTCAGTAGCTTTGATTTACAACAGCTTGCCAGGTAAAGAAATCCATGCAATAGGACACTTCTCTCCCCGGTACAAAAGGTGGCTGAGAAAAAGCTGTGAAGTCAGAACCGCCCTCCATCCATCCTGTCAAGTTTAATTACAGTGACAATAAGGTAAATAAACAAGACTATCCAAACAAGATTTGTAGCTTCTTAGAAGGAAAATGTAACCAACTTCAATTGTACGAAACCAAGAGAACCTGTTTTTTTCCACGTTGAAAGGTTTTTTATTTAAAAATAAAAAAAGTTATACAAAATGATTTGGGAAACCCCACTGTGAAACTCTTATCCCATCTCACCAGGTGCTTGCTGCACTACCCTGCGCCTCAGAATTAAACTCCCCCACCCTTTCTGGGGCATTGCAAAAACCAACAATTCAAGTGCAGGAGCCTGCACGACGGATTGGAAATTGGTTCCTCCTCCCACCCCTAGCAAGGTACAGTAGACGAAAAGCCACTCAAAGCCTGAAGGTTCGAGCTGTGGGCATCCTTTCAAAATACAGCTGTTTGAGCAACAGCCAGTTTGGTTTCGTCTCTATTGCTTGGCCTCCATCCTGTTTTCACCCCTTTCTCTTTGAGCTACCATGGGCTGCTGCGACTCCAGCAGCACCTAACCTTCTTGCCAACAAGGCAATTGAGCGCCTCCCTCCAGAAATCAACCAGAGATTGCTCTTTCTGGACGGCACAGTCCCCCCCGAGAGGTCCAGCACCTCACCTTTGCAGTGTGCCCAGCCCTTACCAGTCTGGGCGAGCTAGAGCCCCAAGTCTGCTGCTGAACCTGGGTCCCATGCATGGCAGTACCATTCGCTGCCAGTGCTCCGCTGGACCAGCTAATCAGCCAAGCTTTTGATATGGAAATAAGGTATGAGCATGTGGCTAACATACACATCACATGACTCAGGTGCTCATCTGTTGTTGATAAGCCTTCCTGCAATCCACGGCTGGCCTGCAAACTCCTCCGGGATTCTGCTGCCATCTGCTTGCGGGTGCCCGTCCAACAAGCATGGTTTCCTAGTTTTGGACACGCCCGAGTCCACGTTGTTAGTCTTGAAACCCTGCTTGGTGCTCGAGTCCCCCTGTTGAAAGTCCGGCTGCTCGCCTCCCCCTTTGCTTGGCTGGGCCAGAAGCACTTGGTATTCTGCATCTGAAAGTGGAAAGGAACGGGGCTTCCACGGCTGGATAATCTAGAGGAAAGGAGAGGTTTCACTGTTAAAAGGCACTGAAGATGTAGAGTTATTCTGTTAAAGAGACATTACAAGATCCCACCCTTTTAAACAGACTTGTGCTTCAGTGTACCATCATTCCTTCTACTTTTGGTAACGGTACAAGTCTATAAGCCCCCTGGGGAAAAACGCCTGTCTCTAGTCAACTACTGTACAGTGCCGGGTACATTCCTGGGGTTCACTCTCTCTCCCCCCAAGATTAATGCAGGTATAAGGAGCAGTGAAAGTTGCACATAGGTGGTCTGCTCTTGTATTTACTATCAGGAGCTAATCTTCTTATAGGGGTCTAGCTACCATATTGCTCTGTCGGTCCCAATCAGGCTTCCAAGACTTATTAGGACAGCAAATTTGATGCCAGGGAAAGCTGAATTGATACGGTCTAGAACAGGGGGTGGTGGACTTCAAACAGGCAGTCCCACTTCTGGCCTGTGATGCCCACCAGTCCCTGGGGCTCTCCTGAACCTACAGTATCTGCAGCCCATCATCCATGTCCCGGCAGCCCCAGTCAGAATGCACGGTCCAGGGAACCCTACAGGTTCCAGAGGTTTGTCTGTGCAGAGCGTTTCTATAGTGCGCCAACTGTGGGCCCCCAGCCTAGAGCCTTCTGTGCGGGTGTAGTCCCATCCTGGAGTGCCACCAGCATCTCCTTCCTCCTCTCACGTGACAAACCAACCCACCGGGGAAGGGGGGGGGAGATGGTTCCCCATTCCTGGTTTTGACACTGAAGTCTACAAAGAGACTAGAGTCAACCAACAGGACATAGTTTCCGCACCCTGGTCCACCAAAACGCTTCAGCCGTAACTAGGTGAAGCTATCAATGAAGGAGATGGCAATCAGCTCTTCTGGTGTAAATTACTTATTGCAGAAATTAATCCAGGGACTCGTATCCAACCGTACTGCGGCCCGGACTTAGGGGCAAGGCAGCATTTTCTGGGGGCTCCATTTTTAAATTCCCCCCCCCCCTTTTCTCCCTGCACGGCTGGAGGCTGCTCCTGCAGCCTCTGCCTGCTACCTAGGTCCCCATACCTCACCTGCCTCTGCCTGTTAGTAGTGCTGCAGTAGCAGGGGGACACTGTAAACAAACAGCTTTATCTTCCAGTCTGAACTAACAACTCCACCCCATGTGAGTGATCAGAAGGTTGTTGCCTTGTAAAGAAGGTTCTTCGAGATGGCTTCAAATGTTCTCACAACTGGGTTGTGCGCGCTCCCCCTATTCAAATAATAGACCATGTGATGGTCTCGAGCTCCTCTAGTATAAAAAGCACTCTTCCCCCCTGAGAATGACAGTTCCTTTCAACCCTTTCTAGGAATATAAGAAAAACATTCCATGCGGGGCTGGAAAGGTGGGTGTTGTGAGACTGTTTGGAACCATCTCAAAGAACCTTGTTTACAAGGTAGCAACCTTCTGTTCTTTAAGTGGCTCCTCACAGGCCGTTTTTACATGGTTCCGCCAGGTGGGTGGGAAATCTGTGAGCGGGGTATGCAAACGACTGCACACGCATCCCCCCCCTCACTCCCCACCCACCATTTTCCCTGGTTGCCCCGTGCGTGGGGACAAATGGAGGTTGAGTGGGATGTGTGTTAGGTGGGCACACACGCTGTTCACACGGGGCTCCCCCACCCATGAAGATGCAGCGTGGGGGCAGGGCTTGGGGGCAGCAGCCTGAGAAGGGCCATGGGGTGCAAAATTCCTAAGTCTGGCCCTGAAGGTACTAGTACAGGGTAGGGGAACCTTTCCCTCCCAGGGGCCACCTTGAAAATTAGTACAAGCTCCGAGGGCCACACAGAAGTTGGGGACGGGGTGCTTCAATAGGAGAGGGTGTTCACATCATGGATCTGCCCCCTCTCCTTGCGTATGCAGGCCCTCTCCTCTGCTCCCTTCCCCTGGTCTCAGTCTTTCAGTGCTTGGGGGTAGGTACTGGATTCAGGGGCCAGATCCAGGAATAGGGCCAAATAAAAGCTAGCCGTGGGTCTGAGATTCCCCAGCCCTGTGCTAGTATGAACGGACAGTCCCTGCCCCCAAGAGTTTACAATGCAAGGCAAGAGAATAGAGGTGGGTACAGTCAGCAGGGAAAGCACAAGGAGAAAGCAGACAATACCGGCCCAGCAAGCTAGGGAGAGGGCTCTACCTCCCAACTGCTTCACCATGGTCACATGTTATAGAGGCGTTGCAGTACGGGAAAGTTTTACGGAGGCGTTTCAAAGACGACAATGAAGTGGCTTTGCAGAAGTTAACATGGAGACTCCAACAAGGCGGGACAGCTGGGGTGGGGCTCTAACACGGTCACCTGTCCACCAATAATGGTATGAAGATCAGATCATTTCATATGGGCTCCCCGATTCCACCAAACAGGTAGAGGTGGCTGATATCAGTAGCTTCCACACAGCGCTGACCCAAGCCGATTTAAGCTGGTAACTTGGAAGTGGAGAGCTCTTTGCCATACAGTTTTCTCTAAGCCCTTTTCCAGCTTGAGAGACGGTAAGAGCCAAATCGAAGTTCAGTGGCTGTGAATTAAAGCAGCGCCAACCTTCCATCTTACAAGCCATTTCCCTGAGCAGTCAAGAAACTTGCTTCCTTTTGCACTGACACAGTTTGGGTTTACATCAGATATGGGGATGCATTACTGGGGCAGTATGGCTCAGGGTGGCACTTAGAGCGGACAGGCAGACGAACCATACTCCCCATTTGGAAGTTGCTGTGTTTGAAGCCGGAACTGCCCACCCAAAGCGTCAGTCGTTTGCTAATTTAATAGGACACAAGCCAAGAGGCAGCCCTCACCTGCGTTACATCCTCTAACATTTCTGGGGTGGACGATCTGGTGTCTTCGCTGCCGGACAGGGCTGCTCTGGCCCTGCCCTTTACAGAGAGGGGCTGTGGAGTGTTGTACGCCTCGGGGCTGTGATTTCCCACCGAAGAGTACGCGCACAGGAGATCGTTAAGGCTTTCACAGCCAGGATCTGGAGAGGCAGGCTGATGCTGTGGTGTCCATCGGTCATCTGCTTTGTTGGAAGACCTAAACCGAGGAGCAAAGATGGTGACTTACACAGAACCTAAACTAAACCACCCCGGGCCACCGTGATGAGTGAAGGTAGCGTAACACAGGGGCCCACGCTCACTGTTTTCTCTCCGCTGGTGGCGGGTCCAGCAGTACTACTGCTGCTCTCACAGTCATTCACAACCAACGATACTAAATGTGGTGCATAATTTAGAGGCAAGCTACTATGCAAAACTGCAGGAGATGCTGGGGGATTTTAAGACACTGTGCTGTGGCTGCAAGTTACACTCAGGGTCCTGTGCTGTCCACAACCTCAGCAGAATCTAGTCCTTGGTCAAAAGCTCGTAGCAACTGCCTGCAAGCCTCTGGAATCCAAGACGGGGACACACACACACAACGTGTGTGCATGGATGAGAGCTCTCATGGATCAGGGCACTAACTGCCATCAACAGCCTGCTCTGCAGAGTAACAGCTTGGCAACCTGTACTCCCACCCTAGTCATCACAAGCTCCCAGCTCAGAGTTTCTGAACCACGATTCCAGATAGGGTCACAATCCCAATTGATACTGGATATACGTGGCATGCCTTTGTTACTGTCTGGGATCACAGAAGTCTCAAAATTGTGAACCCTGGCAAACACCTCCCGCTCCTGACTTGCCCCCGCCCCCCCCCTCCTCCTTTAGGCCCCATCCCACCTCTTACTCCCTACCGTCTTCACCAGCCTAGCAGGCTGCCTCAGTTCCAATTCCCACTGCCACATTAGTGCAGCAACAAACTCCTCTCCCCACCGTACATAAGTGCAGTTCACTGTACATTAGAAGCAAGTCTTCACTCCACTACTGGGTGAACCAGTGGGGAAGGAGTTGTTTGGAAAAAGAAAAAGAAAAAAAAAAAGCTATCTTGAATGTTACTACTTTCCAGTCTGCGCTGAGTGACTAAGCTTAGAAAAGAGAGAGAAAGTAGTACAGGGATAGCGTTTATTGACCAACGATAGTTGGGGGTGGTATACCAGCTTTCAGTCCTCACTGGGTCCTTCATCAGGCGAGTCAGGAATTAGAAATATAGACTGAGTAAATAGATACAGTGATTGGAAACAATGGGGAGGAGGCGGAGGAGGTGTGAAGGAGACCCAGGTAGGGAAGGGTGGAATACAACCAGGTGGGAAGGGTAAGAGCTGCTGATATTAAGTAAACTTAGAGCTTCCTGTAGCTGTAGACAATCATACGTACGTATTTCTGAAATAGCTTGTGAAACCCATGTCTAATTAATTTTTGTTCCCATTGAACTACGTTGTCTCTATTGCCTACATTTGGGACCAACACAGCAACCTCACTTTCTCGAAGCTTAGAAAGGGAGACAATTTCTGACAGCAGCATATGATACTGCCATTAATCTGTTGAGCTGGCCTTACATTAGATGCCAGGAATGGCTGAACTTATGGTGCTTGCTGTCTCTGCGTTCCAGGTCTTGATCCCTCCCACTGGCTCACAGCTCTAGGTGGAGAGGAGCACTCCCCTCCTCTTAGCCGATCTCCTCCCTGGAGGCACTCACCAGGACACCGACCCTGCCCTTCTCCCCAGAGGTGCTCTTTAAGAAGCTGGTCCCTCTTGTCGCACTGACCTACTGGAGACTAGTTTGTGATCTACCTATTGGTGGCCATTCTGCATCAGCACTTTGACCCTGTTATATGAACAGTATGATCTCCAGTCTACATGAGAAGAGCTTCCCAAAGTAGTTAAACTGCACAGACCCCCTAACAGGGAAGACTCCCTTTTCCACGCCACGACAGACAGCGATAACGAGAAGTTGATACCTGCTTCCTCGTCTGTTGGATATAGCTGAAGACCAGGAATTCCAGCGGGTTCGTTCCAGCTCCTCATATTCTTTATGATGGTTCAGATAGGCCTCATCCAAAGTGTCTTCCAGCTAGAAAAAATAAAATAATTCTCTGGATAAGAAAAAGTGACTGAAGGGTGATAGTACTGGTCAGGCAGTTAGAGGAGCAGTGACCATGCGAGTGAGTCAGCAACACGGAAAGAGGTTCCTGCCAACGACGATGATAGAACTCTTAGGGAAGCTCCAGTTGTCCTGTGCTTTACCACTGAACAGCATAAACCGAAACAGACGGAAATGGGGGAAAGAGGTGGAAATGCACATAGATCACCTTCAGAAAGAGACTTGTGTAACTTTGTTTTCTGCAGTGGGTCACGTCCTGCACCATCCCTTGGCAGAAGGCACATTCAGGTGAGCAAGGTAAAGTGGTATTAGAATGTAATGCCTCTGAAAATGCTTTCGGATGAAGTAATTTCGCACTGAATCAAAAAAGGGGTTGTCTTTCCTTCAGGTTTGGCAAGTCCCAAGATACCAAGTTAGCTGCAGCCTGATTACTAGTTTGTCCAGCAAATAGGCTGAAATTGGACTCTGAGAAATCAGGTCAATTGGTGTTTACAGCTAATGCTGCTTAGCTGCAGACAGCAATTGTAGGATACAGAAAACCACCTGCGATTACAGAACGTGCCTTTCCCAGCTTGGTCTCTGGAAAAGAGCGCTCACAACGAAGCCTCTTATTAAGTAACCTGGGAGCCGAGCGAGAACTTTTGTCTAGACGGGTAGTGAACCATCAGTTGGATTCAATGCCAGGAAATTGTGGGCCGCATCGAGGAGCTCTTGGACACTTGGCTCAGTCTGGAGCCAGCACTAGGGTTGTGTGTTATTAGCTCTCGCTTTATTTTGTGTGTGTGTGTGTGTGTGTGTGTGTGTGTGTGTGTGTGTGTGTGAGAGAGTGAGAGTGAGAGTGAGAGTGAGAGTGAGAGTGAGAGTGAGAGTGAGAGTGAGAGTGAGAGTGAGAGTCTCTTGTCTGGAGAGGCAGAAACTGCCTCATATGAACAAGACTAGGAATACAGAAGCACCACTCCTCAGCTTGCTTGAGCTGCAGCTTACAGAGGCAGCGACCCAGGAAAGGCTGCGCGGTAAGAGCTGATGCAGCACTCGGTTGGCGGCATGCCGATTAAGCTGCAAGCTGTGTGTCAGGGATAGCTGAATTTACTGTGCTGCTGCCTGTGTTTCACAGAGCCTGGAGGCCAAGCCATTTACACTCCACATTTACCAATTCTAATTATACCAAAGTGCTGAGCAGACATTTTCAGGTCGGCTGTTGTTTCCAAAGACAGACTTCATCCATTGTTAGTGAAAAACATACTGCAGGGGTGGGGAACCTTTTCCCGCCTGGGGACCACTTTCAAAATGAGTGCAAGCTCCAAGGGCCACATAGAAGTTGGGGGTGCTTAACAGGTGCACTCATGAAGAGGAAGGTCCTCATCATGGATTTGTCCCCTCTCCTTGTGCGCATGCTCATCTCTGCTTCCTTACTCCAAGCTCAGTGTTTCAGTGCTTGGGAGTAGGAACCAGATCAAGGGACCAGATCCAGTCACTGGGAAGGGGCAAAATAAAACTAGCTGCAGGCTGCATTTCCTCCCTGCCCCCGGCCTGGGAGGGTCCCCATCCCTGACCTCCTGTGCTTAAGGCCATTAAGTGACCAGACAGGACGACGTCTCACCTCAGGGTCCACTTCACACACAGACAGCAGCTCTTTGGATTCAACCACTCTCCAGCTGCAAAAAAGGAAGACTCAAGGTCAGGACAATTCTCCACTCAGTGCCTTCTTGCCCTTTCAGCCAAGACAGGGCCAGTCCCTAGCCTCAGTATTCTTTTCCGCTCACAAGCCAGGCACTGGGCCAATGCTACAGCAGCCATGGATGGGACTCCAGAAGTCTGCTAAAGCCAATCTGATTGGCCTGTGCTTTCCTAGAGGCTAGGGGAAAGCAAAAAATTAAGCTGTTGACTGAACAAACAAACTGTAGAGCGAACAAGCATTACATCAACTTCTGACCCACTGTTTAGAAAAACAAAACCAAATACCCATGTCTGTATTCCCACTCTAGGCACTGACGGTAAACAACTGGAACAAGGAAGAAGCCTAGGCAAAAGCCTTGTGCATGACTCAACACGCAGCTTCCTCCCCACCAGCCTGTACTCCTGAACTCCAGCAGTAATTCTGCTACTTCTCATGCTAGGAATGATGTCCCGGAGGCATACAGGATGCTAGGGGCCCACCACCACAATGTGCATCCATTTCTTGCTGGTGACAGTTAAAGAAGGGACTAACCTTCCGCTGCCCCTGCAAGTCCAGCCATTTCTCTTTCCCTGCTGACCTGCCCTGGATCAGCAAATCTCAAAGCCAAAAGCTGAAGAGTGTTTGTACTGGACGAACATTAAACCCATGTGCTGATCGGTGCTGCTTTCCAGTTAATGAAATTGCCTTTGATTATCCCTTTTAACACTGTCTTTTGTTCATAGCATAGGACAATTTCTCAATTTAGCAGCTACTAGCTTCCTTACGAAGGATGAGGCTCTATCTGAAAAGGAACAGTTTCTCTTTTCACACCTGGAGCAGCTTCACCCTGCCCCAGAACACAAAGGGAAGCGAGTAGCCACCAATCTGCAGATACCTCGGTGTCAGAATCTCTTTGTATTGCAACTTCTCCACTCGAGTGGCTGCTGCCATGGACATTGGGATGACAATATTATTGATGTCATAGGAACATTCCACTTTCTTCTTCTTGGCAGGCTGCTGAAACCACACAGAATAGCAGGGGAAAAATGCTTATTAGCAAATTAACACACACCATGAAAAAGTAACAGGAATAGCTATGGGATCTAAACCAACCTCTTTTTTTCAGGGTGCGAGGGGGTGTCAGGATCCATTTGTAAGACCCAACAGCCTGACAATTTAATCAACATGTCGTGTAGCACTAAGACCTTCCTGTTTGTGGCAGTACGGCAATTATTTGGGGTTAAAACATACTGATCTAGTGTTAAGAGCAGAAATGTTGCGAAGGCCAATAGAATAACTGAGTTTTTAAAAAGTGAAGTTCTTGGTGGCTAGGCCCACAAATGGCTATTGGTCAAGTTGGGTCAGGGGATGAGATAGGACAGAAATGAAATTCTGGTTCAGATGCTGTTTTCAATGGATGCGGCCATTCCGGTGAAACGCGGACCATAATTATGATCCAGTCTGAGTTTCTCCTGAACAATCTGATTTTGCTTTGTACTGCACATGCAAATGTTGCCATTCTAAAGTTGGAATTTTGATCAGAACTCTCAACAACATTGCAAAAATGCAAAAAAAGACTTGTGCTAAGATGGACTACTGGTTTCGCAGCAACCCTAGATGAGACCTCTGACTATCAGGGGCTGGGAATGGACAGCAAGAAACGTATCACTCCATTATGGTCTCTTGTGCCCTTCCATGAAGCGACTGAAGCTGCCACTGTCAGACAGGATGTTGGGCTAGATATACCATTAGCGGATTACTGTAACCTTCTTTCTGGCCTTCCCCGGTCTCACCTTTCTCCCCTCATCTCTGTCCCAAACTCTGCTACCAGGATCATCCACCTCGCCCGTTGCTTCGACCATGTGCAGCCCCTCCTCTCTTCGCTTCACTGGCTTCCCCTTCCGGAACGAATCCTGCACAAGCTCCTAGTCTTCACCTATAAAGCTCTTCAAAACCTCGCTCCCCATACCTCTCTGCACTTATCGCCCTCCATACTCCAGCCCGTGCACTTCGCTCCTCCTCTGTCCCCTCTCTCGCCCTTCCACGCCTTCCCTGCTCCCCTAAGCGCCTTCGTCCCTTCTCACTTGCTGCCCCCCATGCCTGGAACTCCCTCCCTGTCCACATCCGCCTTGCCCCCTCCCTACAGACCTTAAAATCTCTCCTTAAAACTCACCTCTTTCGCTCTGCTCTGTCTGACTCTTTATCCTGCTGAGCCACTATTCCTATACCTACGATCTGTTTACCCTTATCCTTGCCACATGGACCTGCCTGCTGTCATTCTCATCGTAACCAAGCCAAGTACGTGCACCTGAGACCTCGCATCTTCATGAATGTTAGACCCCTTGTCTCTCCCTCTGTTCCCCTTCCTATGTCTCTCCCCCAGCTCCTGTCTCTCAGATTGTAAGCCCTAGGGGCAGGGACCGTGTCTATTTTATTACTTTGTAAAGTGCCAGGTACACTGCTGGCGCTATATAAATGTTTGTTAATAATAATAATAATGGTCTTACGATTCCTTGCGTTGTCAGCTGACTAACTCCTTCACTTGGGGAACAACCTGTAGCTTTTAGAGCTTAGTTTACTTGCCTCCCAAAACAGGGATAAAGTTTAGTTCTTTAAAAAGCAGCGTTCAAGAAATCTTTTCACCCGCTTGTCTACACACAGCAGAACTGCGGCTCGATCGCTGAGAAATGGAGGTCTCCTTGGATTTTACTAGTTCCCACACCCCACCTTGAAACCAATGGGCCTTTCTTTTCTAGAAAAACAACTCAAATACAGGTCGTATAAGATGCAACAGACTAAAAGTTTAGGTGCTCAGATTCAACAACAAAAGGTGCAGGAAGCGCAAGAACCTAAACTGAGGGAAGACTTCTCAGAAGGGAAAGCTTCTCAGACTGAGGGAAGACAAGTCTTTGAAGAGCCTACTTTCAAGTAAGGCCCCAACAGTAAGAGATTATGTTCCTAAAACCTACTTGGCTCATAGCCATTAATGGACCTATCTTCCAAGAACTCACGCAATCCCTTTTTAAAACTAGCTCCACTACCAGCCCTGACCACTTCCTCTGGCAGTAAGTTCCGCAAATTGTGTGCTGAGTGAAAAAATAAAAATAAAATACTCTCTCTTATTTCTTTTAAATCTACTGTCAGTTAATTTCATGGAACGTCCCCTTGTTCTAGCTCTATCTGAGAGGGTAAATAATCGCTCCCTATTTACATGTTCCACACCTAGACTTTCAGCTGATCTATGCCACAGCTGCATGGGGACCTAAATTTGTTTCCCTCCTAGGGTGCTACTGGAGTCTAGAGAAAGGCGGCTGTTGCCACAATGGACCACACACAAACAAAAAAACCACCCCCTTGAAAATCTTCCTCCATTAAAAACCACTAGTTTTAACCAGTGTCGATACCCCCCAAGCCCAAAGTGTTTTTTGCAAACCCTGCGTTAGCAAGTCAGCACTGTTCTGACTTGTTACCAGTCTGAGGAAGGTCCCTGCATGGCAAGAAACTGAGAACTATCAGCAGTAGCTGGCCCAATTAAAAAAAAAAGAGATCCAAACTACTCTGTCTCCAGTGTTGGAGCCAGGGAGAGAGGGGGGGGGGGGGGAAAAAAAGCCAGTTGCTGGTTATCAGGGCTCCAAGAAAGCCAAGCTGGCAGGAGCAGAAGGCTCTGTAGGTCCTGAATGTCTGGGGAGCAAAGCTTCTCCAAGTTACTGAGGTTTTGATGAAGGGCATCTGGAGTAAAGTCAGATTTCAGACAGTAGGGTTGCCGGCACACAGTCAGCAATAGCGGACACATTCCAGGGCCATGGCATCCCCTTTCATAGCTGCTAAAGAGGAGCAGCCCACCCACCCACCCACCGAGAGGCACAGTGTGGTAGCTTGGTTTTTGTAACGATGAAATGTAAAATTGAAGAAATGGCAAGCTTGGAAGCTCATTTGCATTTGAAATTTGCATAATCTATTCTGCTTGAAGAGTCTCAAATTTTGGCTTGGAGAATGTCCAAGGTGTATTTTTTTATTGCAAAGTATGCACGACTGCCTATTTTTTTGGTGACATTATCATCGCTCTACCAAACTCTGGAAGGATAGTCCCCGATTAGCTAGCTCTCTTGGTTCAGACAAGACCTGAGCAAATCCGTTTCCCCTGGTGCCGAAGCAGAACTCTGCCACCTCAGAGATTGGTTTAGGCACAGGAGTTGTGTTTACACAGCTCACACATTCTGGCCCTGGGGACAGCAGACCCAATGCCCCAGCCAGCCAGCGATGGTTCCGACACATCCAAGACCAGTTTCACACTCGTTACGTTTTAGCCCGTTAGCCTATCGGCAGGCGAGCACTCTGGTGTTTAACTAAACGACCCTTTCAATGGAGGGGTCTCAGGCAATGGGGGTGTTTGCCAATTACACTTAAAGGCTGTTCCCCTCTTTGCAGTCGGACTTGCCCCAGGTCACGTTCTCACTCACCATTGATGAACTTCCAGCAGGCAGGAACTGGCTGGTGTACGGGGCTGGAGCAGATTGTAGGCACAAAGACGGCAGGTGATGCATCAAAGAACTGTGTCTGTGTGACTGGGGGCCGGAAACAAGCAAGCTGTGATTGGCGGATCCTTTTAGTTGCCTTTCTGCTTTAAACAGAGAACCTGCTAACGAAACATGTGAACAGAGAAGCCAGGTGAAGCCAGAGCAACTTGATCACAAAGCATTGCAATTCTTGTCTGTCAAACCAGAGTCCAAGTGGGGACAAAGCAGTCTGAATATCTTTTATTGGACTAACTATTGTTGGTGGAAATGTGCACCAACTCTGCAACATCTGGCCAGTTCCAGAGGGAAATTTGGAACACACTGTCATTTCTGCTGCACAATCCAGGATTGGGTTTTTTTGCCATTCCAACAATGCTCCTCTTAAGTGTAATACGCTCTATGTGCGAGTGGGATTCTCCACTCTATCTATCTTCCTAAATAACCTCTACAGCTTCACCTTTCCTGAATTACAAACCTTCCTGCTTTCTCTCCCCATCCCTCCTGCAGCATCCTGGAACACCCCCTTCCCAAAAGGTCTGCAACTGGCCTGTTCATGTTCCCTGATCCTCACAATAGAGGCTTCCTCTTTCCCCATCTCTGCTCTGCAGGATACATGCTTGTGGGTTTTTGTGGGAGGATCAGAGGCATCTGTTAAAGCAAAGAGGCACAACCTGCCCTGCCCTCCTGTGCATACTTGTGCTGAGCTTACCAGGGACAGAGATGGAAGAGGGGCCTAGCTTTGGGCAAACGTTCGTGAGATCTCCTGGTTTCTTTCCAAACTGGGACATCTTGAGAGACTTGAGGTTATGGCTTAGTCTGTGGTGACCGTCTTCTCTCAGCAAGGCTTCAAAGTGTAAATGAAGAGGGTTGCCTAGAAATAAAGGTAATAGATGGTTCTGAGCTATACAAGACGTCCCTTCCAAAGTCCAGTGCCATACACACTTCCTGCCAACATTAGCGTATATGTATGCAAATCACATGTACAACCAGGCAATTATAAATCCTTTTCACTTTTAATCTTGCAGTTTTCAGTCATAGCTAGCATGGCACAGAAAAACATGCCCAGAAGAGACTCCTTGTAACTAATCAGCTGGCCAAGACAATCATTCTAACTACACAACTTGACATCTGTCACCTCCCCAATGTCTGTTCAAACACAGTACCCACACGCCTGAAACTCCCTCCCTGCCCTCGTCCACCTTGCCTCCACACCTTCAAGTCCCTTCTCAAAACCCACCTCTTCCGCTCCGCCCTCTCAGTCCTGCTAACCATCCCCACCCAGGATTATCCCCCACCTGTTATCTGTAAACTCCCAACTTACTGTAACCAAGCTAAGAACGCGTACCTGAGTTCCCGCATCCTCGTGAATGTCGCATCCCTTGTCTCTCCCTCTGTTCCCCCTTCCCTGTCTCCCCTCCCCCTGGCTTTAGATTGTAAGCTCTCGAGCAGGGACCGTGTCTATCTTATTCTTTGTAGAGCGCCGGGTACATCGCTGGTGCTATAGAAATGCTAATAATAAATAATAATAATAATAATAATAATGTGGATGAGCTCTCTTGGGCTGGATCTGTTTCCAAGCACACGATCATATCCTCAGACTACTTCTCTTGTCATTATCTGAACACCTGCTGGAGAAGTGTCTCTCCTTTCAGCTGCTATTAAAATTTTGACAAGTTACAAGAGCAGTGAATATCACCTGCCTTGGAGCAAGCGGCGTTACCCCCATGGCACATAACCTACCTACTGCTTTTATCTCAAACACAAAGGTATTTTTTTCTCTCCAGTTTTCTTTCCTCTACAAACATTTGTCCTGAATGTCTACTGTTATTTCTCATTTCCATAGCTTTCAATGTTCAAAGTGCTCTGCAAATGTTACCTAATCACCCTTGCAATCACCTTGAGAGATAATAATGACCTATTTCCATTTTAAAGATGAGGAACTGAGGCTGCGAGCAAGCAACTTGCCCCAAGGCCACCTAGCCAGTTCATGGCTAAAGCACGATTTTAAACCTGGCCTCCCAGGTCCAACGCCACGAACAATTAAGCTGTGGAATGTGTTGCCGGAAGGTGTGGTCAAGGCAAGTGGCATAGCTGGGTTTCACACTGAATTGGACAGGTTTCTGGAGGATCGGTCCATTAACAGTTATTAACCAGAGGTAAACTTGGGGAAGAGAACCTCTTGCTGCCGGGAGCTGGGAATAAACAACAGGCAACGGATCGCCCCATCGGGTACTTCTTCCAAGCGACCGAGATTGGTCACTGTTGGAGACCAATGCTGGGCTGGATGGATCATTGGTCAGACCTAGTCTGGCACTTCTTATGTTCTTATCTTAGCCATTAAGCTTGGCTGCTCCGTGTTCCACGGCACGCGCTACACAGAATGGAGGAATCCTCAACTACAAACTCGCAACTTGCAGCTGCGGAAGCTCCTAGCATAATTCAGCAGACCCCCATGTCTCAGCGGTCCAATACTAAAGAATTAAAACTAAACAATGAGACAAAAAAATCTAGCATGCTGCATAAAATGAAAACGATTAAGCCCCACAAACAGAATTTAGCTACAGCTAGCGATAAGAAAAACCAGCATTTAGGCATTATAAAGTGCGGGAGGGGGGGGGAGGAGAAAGACTCAAAGTTAATTTCTATTGTGACCTTCCGGTTCCTTTTAAAGAGCTTTCTCTTTCCCTGAAGAGGACCGGGAAGTTTTTCTACAGAACGAAGGACAAATGTTTCCCTTCTGCTCACAACACTGGCAGAAAGATCAGAGGATTCTCCTAAGTTAGACTAGAATGGAGTGCAGCAAACTTCCACTCAGATCAAAGTCAGGGCCACATGCAGGCAAGTGCAAATAGTGAGACCGCATGGGGGCCAATGTGTTAAGGAACGCATGGATTCATGAATAAATCTGAATCATCATCGTACGGGTAGCAGCCACAGGCCTAGAATATAGGCCCAGAGAGCCCCTGCTTCAACAAGCAGAACCCATGAGTAAACACGAAACCAACACGTGGGCCTGCAGGGCTCCCTGGCCCAAGGGGATGTTATGTTTAATTACAGTAACATTTGCCTTTTTCTAATGGTGAGTTAGCGGGTGTCCAACATTCCTACATTCGAATGGGGTCCAATGGAGCACTGCATGCTGGCAGCTAGAGTCTCTCCCAGCTGCATCTATGGATTAAGGCGATGGGGAGCACCCTGATGACCCTGCCGTACACACAGCTCTGCATTTCAATTTAGCAGCATTAAGCACTCCCTCCCCCCCCCCGCCCCCGCAAGTGGGAGGAGAGCATGTGCAGATTTAGAGTCTCGAAAGGCATGCAATCTACTCACCATGAGAGAGCGATAGTATGGGATGGAAGCCAGAATCCAGCAGTGCTATCCGCTCCTCTAAGGACATGTTATCAGGGTCTACGGTATGGATGGGGGCTTTACACTCGCACAGGATGCAGGATGTGGGCCACTCACAGCTACACTTCATGGTGAGAGGTTTCGGTGGCTGGAGAAACACAAATTAAAGCCATCAGCTACTGCAAGAACAGTCATCGCTCGCTTTAGACTTAAGTGAATCAGAGGCTCAGATCCAGCGTCTCCCAAGGTAGGAATTCACACCGGCTCTCATGGCCCAACCAAGCCTTCCAAATAGAAAGCTACTCAGACAAGTTGGAAAAGAAGAAAATTAAGCTGTTCCCTAACCAAACCTAATTTCCAGTGAACAAAACCAGTAAGCCAGTCAAACAGGTCTCTGTGCCCAAATGGCAACAGCAGCAGTAGGCGCAGAAGGCACAAAAAACGCAATAGCCTCTTCCGGTCAGCTCTTCTCCTGGCTCACGATTCCAGCTCTGCTCTCCCCCCTTACACACACATTTTCACTGGCTCTATGGCAGGAATCTTTCCCTTGGGGCTAAATGCAAAATTGAGTTATTGTGACTGGCAATTCCTCCTCGCCCTCCAACACAAATGACAGTGGGCTATTACGAAGGGGCATTCAAGTAATGTGAAAACGCGACCACCTCTATATTTTCAAATTACCGTAAGATGCTCCTTTGAATAGCCAATTTTCTCCCACCGACACGGTTTGATAACCGTACGGCTTTCTCCTTCATTTCCCTAAAACCTTGAGTCAGAGGACCCAATACAGCGAGAGGGAGCAACAACAATTGTGATGCTCTGTTGGATGTTTGCTTGCAACAAAACAAGAGAGATACCATTTTCTACCTGTTAAAGGCTATTTGCAGCAACAGAAATTAGCAACTTCCACACAGAAAAAGATATGGAGACAATAAGACTCAAGTTGCAATAAGAAGATAAATCCAGATGTCACACCACACATATACTAACTTGGAATTTACATGGAAATTATCTTGTGAGATCACCCCAAATTCAAGGTCAGTGGACAAGAAAAGATCATGTTGAGACTAAGAGCACTGTTGAGTCACTCTTGCTCACAGAAACATGGTTTTATGGTTGAGCAGATGAATGGAACCTAGAAGTTCAAGATCAGATCTTGGTCTCCGAGCAAATCAATTTAACCTGTGCTTTATGTCGCCTCATCTGTAAAACAGGGATAAGTCCAACCTCTGAAGAACGTAGCATGTTTTGATTCCCTGTTGGCAAGTCCTTGAAGGATCAGGCCCTGAACAGGTCATATAAGCACATGCTTACACATTCTCTTGTTAAAATGAAGCATCATGACACACACACACACACACACACACACACTAAATTACAATGCAAGCAAGGCCTATTTCAATAGCCAGGGGAGATAACGTTGCTGAAACACCACACCTACCTTCCTACTAAGGTGAGACACTGCATTAGTTCTGATCAGCCGGCGCTTCCTGTACTTGCAAATGGGGCGGATCCTAGCAGCAACACAGCTGTTGTCTGGGTTGGGAGCAGCAAAAGCCAGGCTGTTCAGCTGTTTCT
Organism: Sphenodon punctatus; assembly: GCA_003113815.1. Classification (NCBI taxonomy): domain Eukaryota; kingdom Metazoa; phylum Chordata; class Lepidosauria; order Sphenodontia; family Sphenodontidae; genus Sphenodon; species Sphenodon punctatus. Next base: position 750,963 of record QEPC01015304.1, on the reverse strand, counting down.
GTTTGCTGAGAATCCTGTCAGGATCCAAGTTGTCCAGGGAGTTGCTGTTGGAGGTGCGTGTGTTGAGGCTGCAAGGAAATGAAAAATTCAGACACAGACTAGTTCAGAATGAGATAGACAGTTCAATACCGCACTGCAGCCAATCACCCCCCTGGCATTTTGTCAGCTTGGGTCCTCACTTTGCCTCTCAGGCCTTTAGCAAAAGGAGCACTTTGCCCATGCTTGAGCAAGTACACCATGTGAACGCACCACTCTGGAAGAACCTTGTGGTCACTTTGCAGCAAGTGAAGACTTATTTGCTCTGGAACAAGTGCAAGATTGCATGGAAGCAGCATGTTCATATAATCTCCTGCTCTGCAGTAACTGGGGAGCAATGAGGCACTTTACCTGGAGAAGACAAAGTGCCCCTTTTCTAGTGCTCACAGGAATGTGGCCTCAGTGTCCTTTTCTGTTTGCACATAGGGGAGAAAGTCCTTCCGCCCATTGTACATTAAGATGGAAATGACCACCACAGAGCTTAGAGTCGATGCTATTTAAAGCATCAGGTTTCCTCTTTAAGGCTGAAACAGTAGAATTTAGTGAAGTCTAACCTTTTAATCTCCAGTCATTTTAACTTTCATTCTCAGACAAAGAATGTGTACATCTCTATCCCCCAATAAATATCCCAAATAGGAAGAGACATTTAATTCCCTTAATTACTGCGTACGCCTCAGAAAGCTGGAGGAAGCAAGCATCATCTCTCCCTCCTCAAATTTCACGTAGCATTTGCACATGAAGAGTTTGAGTCGTGGATTGGAAACTGGGTGCTCCATCAATATGAGAGAGGAGACCGAATTCACCACCACCATGACTATGTGCACATCTGACACCCAGCACAACTACATGGCTGCATTTCTTCCTGACCACCTTTGACAGGCCTGTACCACACACAGGTTCCGCAGCAGGACAGCTATCTGGGCGTTCCAGGAATGTCCGAGTAGCTAATCACCAACTGAACGGACCCAGAGGATTTTAGAAGTTTTCACATAACTGTCTGGTTTCCTATGTCCCCCCCCCTCCCTCTCAAGTATTGGGAGGAAGATAGGCTTGGTTGGTTAGACTGACCGCCCCCCACTCCCCCCAATACATATGCAGTAGAACCACCATGTAAGAACAAGTTACTGACCCATCACAAGCAGGCCAGAAGATTTACAAACTCCATCTTAACCACATCCCATGTGCACACACTGCGCGAAAGTAAACTCTGATACACACTGTCGGAATGGGTCTCAAGTCTGCCCTTTGAGTTCTAACGTTCCTCCTGCTTTGTCAGAATGGGTCTCAAGTCTGCCCTTTGAGTTCTGATGTTCCCCCTGCTTTGTCCCACTTGGACTCTTCCACGCTGCAGCAATTCTCTCCCCCAAGTGAACTGGATTCCAGCCGAAGCAGGACAACTCTACTGCCTCCTCCACTGGGGAGTGTCAACATAAGGCATCACTCGTTCCTTTTAGAAGAAAAAGCCCAGCACCGCACGAGTCGCCGATGCTCATATCGGCTCAGCGAGTGGAGACAAGGACCAGAAAATGAATTCAAATCTGTTCCATAGCAATGCAACAAAATGACTTGGCTAATTACTTTGTCAAATCAATTGTTTACTCAAGCCAATCTTTTTAACTTTTATTCTGTATGTTAAGTAGAAAAGGTGAACTTCCAAGGAGGGATCAGCCTACGAACAGAATTGACTAAAAACATACGTACATTTTTAACATACTGGTGGAAGTCATCCTGTAAGCTCCCAAGACAACATCCACTGCCACAGAAGTAGCCATACATTCTTGCTCTGGATTTTGGAATACAACCCAGTTCTTAGGATATGGGGTAAGGGGGCATAAGAAAACACTTTTAGCCAGTCTGAAAGCACAGGCCGAGCATCAAGGACACCGAGACTCATTTCTCAGAATTCTTTAGAGCAGTGTTACTGCATTACTTTTTGCTGTAGGTCAGATTTTTAAAAAGGACAGTACTTTGTGGGGCCAATTGGTAGATTTGCATAAGTTTATATAAAATTAAATTTGCAAATGTGTGGCTGTTGGAAGCAGGGAAAACAGCAGAGTGGAGGGAGCAAGTCAAAAGGGACTGGAGTGGGAAGGGAGCTGGTGGGGGACAAAACTGGAGGAGGAGGACTGGGATGGAGCAAAGGAGACAGGCTGCGGAACAAAGAAAGGATGGGTATGTCAGATACACACAGGGCAATGCCTCACACACACACACACACACACACAAGAAATGAAATACCCACTAAGCCTTAGGGACAGATGGGGTTCATTCTCTTCTCCCTCCTGACCATGGGAGCAGCCCCTTCTTCCCAAAGCCCTTGAACGAGCATGAAACAAGTAGGGTTGGGGATGTAACCTCGGACATTCGGGAGCTGGGAGTGAACAACAGGGAAAGGTTCACTCCAATATGACCAGCTGGGTGCTTTTCTGAAGCGGCCGAGAATGGCCACTGCTGGAAACAGGAGGCGGAGCTTGACAGACCACTGATCTGACCCAGTACGGCATTCCTTATGAGCCGCTGTTATGGATTAAATCTGCAGAGGCAAGAGGCGGTGGCAGGGTTTACCACGTGGCCATTCAGAGGAGTTTGGCTCCATTCACTTTTTTCCCCTCTTATCCAACATGGAAAGTTAGGGGGAATAAAAGCAGCCAGGGATTGGCTCAAATTTCAGCTACAGCAGCTCAGGCTGAATTACATGCGTTTGAAGAGGAGTCAGAGGGGCCACAGGAGAAGGTTCTGCTGGCCCTGGGACCGCCTACTGAGGAACGCTGCTTTCGTATCTGACTAGAACCTCTTCTCAGTAGCTCTTTTTTGGCCTGCCTTGTTCTTTCTACAGGACCCTTCATAATGAGATCTCAAGATACATTTCAACTAAACAAAACAAACCATGCTCCTGATTACTATTGCCCCTATTCGGCAGGGGAGGAGGAACAGAGGAGTTAAGTTGCTCAAAGTCAACAGGAAAGCCGGTAATACAACCTAGGAGTCTACACCAATTCCCTTTTGCCCACTTCACACATCATCTTCTCAGAACACTAAACACCTCTTAATATCTTTCATAGCTTGTGAAGGTCAACCATGTCAATTTTTATACAAACCAAGGACGAACGTCTTTTGCAACAAGCCAAGAAGGAACCACTACACACCCTAAAAGCACATTAACATGACCCTAAGAAAACCAATGTTTTGGAAATAAACCAAAAGTGTCACTATCTGTCTGATAGTATTTCCTGCGTCTCTAGTTAAGATGAAATCCTATTAAATGAAACGGCTGGAGATGGCAATGATGTACAATATAATCCCAGCACTAGATTTCTTTTGGAGTGGGAAAAGACAGGCCCATTGACTAGCAGTACTAAAAAGAATCTATTTCCTGCTGCCTTCCATAAGCACACAGTAACTGCTCTGAACTTCCCTTGGATGACCTGCTAATAACTGTCTCTGCATCTTGCAGGAAATTACACTCGTACAGAAAGGAAATTGAATTTTAGCATTTGATCAGTTGAGGGTCCTAAAAACAGTTACTTTTGAATCTTCTGGGACAACAAATATGAACTACAATCTAGGTGAACAGTCTCCCAAACCTTCAGAGTTCAAAGCTGCAAACTGCAGAGTTGGAAATACTGTCAACACCACAATACATGCTCTCTCATCTTTATTCCAGTATATCTCAAGCGCATGATGAAAAAGCAAGGCTGAAGACTTCATTTACTGAGGAATGTGTAAATAAATAGCTTGTTCTACACACACACACACACACACACACACACGGGAGGGCATGATGGAGAGACATTAGGCTGTATCTACACAAAATTATATACTTTAAGTAATTTTTAAGTGCCTCAACTCCCATCATGCATGTCATAGTCTGGTTAATTTCGCAGGTGTCTATCAGTAGCATATTTAAAGCCACACATTCAAAAATCCTATTCACTTGAAAAATTTCAGGAGTCCAGGAAGTTACCCATTTGCACTGTTTTGGGAACTTTAATGACAGGAAAAAGAATAAAAAGACTGTTTTGCTGACTCACTTAAAAAGCTTTGTTTAATAGCACTGAATTTCAAACATGTGTCTAACTAGGTATATTTCCAATAAATCCTAGCAGCAAGTGGCTCCGCTTCTTCTAGGACATCATACACCTAACCCCAATGGTTGGGTAGTTAGGTTGCATGAAGATTATTCTGTTCCATTCCTAGGTGAAGCCAGACTTGTTCTAACAGCTGCCATGCAAAGACATTATAATCCCTAACAGGGAGAGCAAATAGAGACTTGTCATGTGGTACATGGGCCCGGTTGGTGTCTGTAGACACAACACACCTAGGGTTGGGCTCTCATCAAATCAAATTAAATTAGTGTTAAAGGGAATAGCTTTTTTCATACTTGCATGCAAGGCCTCTAAGAAAACCTTCAGGATGTGGTAGACTGAAAGCTGGTAGTAGTTTCTTTCCAAGCAAGGAATTAACAAATGCCCTGGCGTGGAATATTATGGAACATGGGATCTGCTTTCTTTTACAGATAAACTAAGGTCATGGTCTCTTCTGCCTATTTAAGCTACAACATTTTCACAATGGGAGGGTTGTGCCCTCGGCATCCTAGGCAAGTTCCTGTAGCACATTTTGCCAGTGCTGGGTCTTAGAAGAGGGATCTCAAACATGTCGAGCACTGGACAGAGAAAGAGTCAACTTCCTTCCATTCATATTGGCTCCATTCATTTTAGCAATACTGGGTAGTTTAAAAGTTCAGAAACCCCGACCTTTAGCCATTATGATTAAACAGCCAGGAAGATTAAGGTGTACCAAGTGCTGCGTATGACTAGCACTACAGAAATCAGTAGAAACAGAAATGTTACTCCCATCTCTGCTACTTTTCTTTATCTGTTCGCAAACACCTCACTTACCATCTTCCTTGCCTCTGAGGCTCATGACCTGTGGGGATCAACTCAAATCCTTCCTCTCTACTTGTATCCAAACTGTGACTAAGTCCTGGCATTTCTGGGAAAAATGTTCAAGTCTATTTCTCCCTCTTTTCCCAGGGAAATTGTTCTTCTCCCCTGAGGTCTGTTTCCACTCCAAATCCTCCATCACTCAACCCAACTACAATTTTCTCAGAAAAAGGTTAATCAAAGCAGAATGAGATTATGACCTGTTCAAAATGTCCTACTGGCTCTTCATCGCATTGTGCATTTAATTAAAACTTCTACTCTTGCTTTCAAGGCCTTACACACAGCACATAAATAGATCCATCACTTGGTCTTTTAGGCTGCCGCCATCACTTGATTTTTTCTCAAATATACCACTCTATTCTTTGCCATGCTACCCCATGTGTAAGGAAATAATTCAAATCGGTTTGCTAATTATGCACAGAATAATGCCAGTATTAGACTGGTCAACTTATAAGAAGAGAACTAACCAGTTGATTATTCCGTTGACTTGGTGGGATGATGTGCAGGCTTTGGAGGGTACTGGAGATCCATTGATGGGGGGACTTTGACACATAAGGTTTCCTAAAGAGTCTGTAAGGTGAGAATTCTGCAAGAGAAAAATAAAATCTCAAACTCAAGAAAACAAGACAATGATCCCAAAGGCAACAGTGGAAAAATTGAGAGACCTAAGAAGCATTTTACAACTGAAACCACTACTGAACATAGACAGCCTAATGCAAATTATTTCCAGCTCCTTTGAAAGGGTATTCTAAACCCTTTCTGAATCAACCGCTATCTCTGAAAGATTATTCTAAATCATGAACAAAAATCTGACCAACATTTTAAACAGAGCAGTTTAATGTGGCTCTTGGGCAGCTTAACTGCGGCTCTCCAACAGGGTTGGTCACGGGCCCTGCTCTGCCTTAGTGATTCTGTATCTTACTTCATTGCACCCGAGCTTTAGCCGCTGCTCCTCAGAATCTCACCAACCAAGGGCACAGAGCACTGGCTCTGCCCGACAATCACGAGGGGAGAGATTTGTGTGTACGTGCATGCGGTGTGTGTGTATGTCTTCTTGCTCTTGGCCATATGAAGAGTTTCGTATCCAGCTCGTGGGGTTAGGCACTTTGGCCACCCCTGGAATAAATCCTAAGGAAAAGGCTATCAAGCTTTAATGTAATTAGACGACTTTCAACCCAATATAATGTATTGTGTCTGATTTATTTGCTGCTCCTAGCCAGGACACCTTGGTTCTACGTTTTAGGATTCTAACTCATTTCTGATATTATTGTCATATCAGCCAAACATTCCAACAACATAATTTAATTGTGTGTGTGTGTCAGGGGGAGTTGGGAAAACAGTATTTTTTTTTTAGCTTTGCCAAGACACTGATGTCACTCAATCTCTGAACACTGAGCGCACACACAGCAGGAAGACAGACTTGTTTGCACATTCAGGCCAACGTTCAATGCTCAAAAGTGAAACGTAAAACATTGTTCTATAGAACCCCCCTATCCTCCACCCTCCTCTTCCCGTGATGCTCAGCATCGCTCCTCATTTTTCACTAACATTCAGCACACGCTCCGGGTCTTCACCTTCCAGGCTCTTCATGGCCTTGCTCCCTCATCTCTCTCCGCTCTTGTGTCCTACAACTCTCCTGGAGTTTAGCTCCTCCTCTGCCCCCACCCTCGCCTGCTTGAGACTTCCCTGCTCCTCTAAACTTCTTTGTCCCATTTCTCTTGCTGCCTCCCATGCCTGGAACTTCCTCTCTGGATAAATTAGTTCTGCTCCCTCCCTCCCAACTTTCAAATCGCTCCTGAAAACCTACCGCTTCAGTCAGGCTTTTCCTGGTCATGAATCAAAAAGCTTGTCCTGAATGAAACTGTATCCTCATCCCTCCCTCACTCAGAATCTCTTCCCCATAACTACGTTAAGCACATTCACCTGCATTCTCTCAACCTCATGAATGTACCCTCATCTTTCCCGATGTTCACCCCTCCCTTCCTTGTCTCTGAGACTAAGCCCTTTGGGGGTAGGGACCTGTCTATAACTACTGATTGTACAGTATCAGGTACACAGCTGACGCTATATAAACAAGATTGATAAAATCTGCCAGAATATCGCTTCCCACTCCTCTCCATCCCCCA
>QEPC01015304.1:719651-740210 GCA_003113815.1 Sphenodon punctatus | reverse complement strand
AGACGTTTGGCGGGGGTTGTGTGTGTGTGTGAGACAGACGTTTGGCGGGGGTTGTGTGTGTGTGTGAGACAGACGTTTGGCGGGGGTTTTGTGTGTGTGTGTGTGTGTGTGAGACGTTTGGCGGGGGTTGTGTGTGAGAGAGAGATGGGTTGAGGGAATTTTTATGCACAGCTCAGGTTTTATAATTTTATAGTTTTATATTTGTTATTGTTTAGATGTTCTATATTTTTGTATTTATATTTTTATTGAATCTGCGTGTTTTATTTGGATAGCTGTAAGCCGCCCCAAATCGCTTTTGTGAGAGAGGCGGGTAAAAATGGAAAAAATAAGCAAGCACACAAAATGAGAATTTTATAACAATTGCACACCTCACTGCAAAAGCGCCAACAATCTCTGCCCTATTTCTTCATTTAAAAGCTTAAACCAATAGGTTTCAGAGGAAACCCATGAACCATCGCTAGACAGGAAGCATGAAAACCTCAGGTACTGTTAAGACAGGGAAGATCATCCTAACTAAGTACACACACAATTAACTATCATCCCCCCCACCGCCCAATCTGACTTTTCACCAGTTTAAATACCTTGTGGGCATGACTCAGGAAATTTTGGTTGTGCTTCCCCCCCCATTTTGCTGCAGATTCCCTGTTGCTTTTCAACATACAAACTGCTGAAGGGGCAAATGAAAAGGAAGGTCATGCGGTTTAAAGGAAAATCAATTGGGTGTGTGTGTGTGTCATTTCCTGCTCTGCTGCACAAGCTTCCTACACGAGTGAGTAAGGCGTATCATCGACTTTAAAAGCAGGATGGGCATTACTTATCACCCAGGAGGCTGGCAGACTTAATCCAGATGAATTTATAACGCAGTGAGAAACTGAGAGATGGGTCATTACTATGGGGGCAATGCAAATTTAAGACTGACTTGGTTTCTCAGTTTCACGGGCTGTGGAGGAAGCAGGTTCAGTTTGTAGGAAGCAGAATTAAAGCTTCTTAGGGTACCTATAGGCAGACTTCCTGCCGTTTCCCTTCCTATGCAGCCAGTGCTCTCATGAATTCCTCAATCTCCCATTGCATCTACCAGCTGCCAATGTGTCTGTTACAGACAGGTCTATGCTGCTATCTAGAAAGGTAGTCAATCAGCACTAGGTTGCAGCATTTCCATTAACTTTCAAGCAGATAGGTCCTCCAATACTTTGGACCTCCATTAACAGATATAACCGATTCCTCTTGCTAGGATTCCCAAAGTGGTCAAGCTTTAATGCATCAGCAGCACTGCTTTACGCAGCGAGAAAACACAAAGTAGAACACCCAGCATATTACATCCTTAAGTGATCCTCACACCACTCTGAAATGCAGCTGATTCTAGGGTTGACACAACGTTGTCGTACACAGGGCTACTCCACCCCCCAGTAGGATTAACCCTGTCATAGCTATATACTTTGTATCCTGGTATTACGGTGTCCCATTGTTTGTCCTCATTCCACCACGTTTCTGAGATGCCTATATCAATGTTCTCACTTCAAGCCAAGTACTCTTAATTCCCCCATTTGACTTTTGGAGGCTTCTGGCATTGGTATACAAACATCTAAGCATTTTAATTCCTTGGTGCCTGTGATTGCATATTTTAATAGGGAGGTATTTTAAGTTTGTCTGCTCCACAGTACTACGCTCCAGATCTCTCCTCTGTTTCTTCCCTATCCTCATTACTGGAACACGCCCTGTGCCGCTATCAATGGGGGCATCCACTTGGGATGCCTGTCTGAACAGCATGCTCCACAGCAACTGTCGAATGTCCCCCGCATCTTAGTTTAAAAATTCCTCTGCCAGCTTTTTGATTTTTAGCACCAGCAGCCTGGTTCCATTTTGGCTAAGGTGGAGCCCGCCCTCCTGGTATAGGTTCCCTCTTCCCCAAGAAGTTCCGCAGTTCCTAATAAATCTAAATCTCTCCTCCTTGCACCATCATCTCATCCATGCATTGAGACTCTGGAGCTCAGCCTGCCTCTGGGGCCATGTGTGTGGAAAAGGAAGCATTTCAGAGAATGCTATTTCAACCTGCTTCCTCCAGAACCGCTTTCCGACACCTTTCTGTGTCACTGGTGCCAACATGGACCACGCCAACTGACTCCTCCCCAGCACGTATTCGGTTATTGAACAGGACCAACATTGTTCCAACACACAGCATAACTAATGTAACCTGCTCTGAGCCTTGAAGGAATGGGCAGGATAAAAATGTAAATAAAAAAACCAAACCAAAACAAAAATAGATTATTGAATCAGAGCTGGAAAGAGCCATGAGGGCCATTAAGTTGGCCCCCCTGCTTCGTGCAGGATTTGCCATACCTACATCATAAGAACATTAGTAGTGCCAGACTGGGTCAGACCAACGGTCCATTGAGCCCAGCACCCGTCTCGGACGGTGGCCAATCTTGGTCTAGATCATGCCAGACACAGGCTCATCCAGTCTCTTAATCCACAGCTACTCCAGTAGCCCGTTCCACTGCCCAACTGTTCTTAATCAGGAATTTTTTTCCTGAGGTTAAATCTAAATCTCCCTTTCTACAGTTTGTACCTATTGCCTCTTATCCCGCCCTCCAAAAGCCAGGGAAAAGATAAAGCAAAGTTATTGTTCTGTTATTATTGTCTATATAACACTGTGTTCAAAGTTCTCCGCAATCCTTATGGAGTTCACCCTAACAACCCTATGGAGGTAGGTCAGTCTTATCCCCCGCATTTTACAGATAAGGAATCAAGCCTGAGACAAAGCAACTTTCCCAGAGACCTAGTGGATTCATGGCCAAGATGGGAGTTGAATCTCGGGTCCAAGGTCTTATGAACTAAGCTACACTACTGACTAGCCATGGCAATAGCGTCATGCCACTCTAAATGGTGATTAAAGAATTTAACGTATCAGGATATTGCACTGTGCCCAGGGGTATCCAAATGACTTAAAAATCAGATATTTTCTTATTTCCCTGAGGGATAATTCATGGTGCAATCCCTCCACCAGTCTCTCATCTCGTCTTTAATTTATACCCCGCACTCTCCCAGCCAAAGTCAGCTCGAGGCGGCTCACATCAATAATAAATACAACATTAGGGGTTTTATGCCACCCCCCACCCCCAGGACCAGCCACTGTTCTTTATCATGGGGGGGAGGGGGGGGAAGAGGAGAGATCTTGCCTGCTGGGATGATCTCAGCGCCGTCTCTGGGACCCTCCGAAAGATGCCTCCGACGCGCCCCCAGTGTTATGGGGAGTCAATAGGAACTGAGCCACTGACTAACAGATGGAGGATGCATCCTCAGTCTGATACAGTTTCTTACTTTTACCGTGATCCTGAAGTTGCCCGACCTTATTCCTTTCTTCTAAGAGCAGGTATTTTAATCTAGTCTCAGAATGTAGCACTGCTGAGGTAGCACTATTATACAATTTTATTTACCCATTGAGCTAGGACAAACTGTGATTCTGCACACATAGGTAAAATGGTGGAAACTATCATTAAGAACAGAATCGCTGGGCATGTTGATAAACATGGCTTAATGGGGAAGAGTCAACACAGATTTAGTAAAGGGAAGTCATGCCTCACTAATCTGTTGGAATTCATTGAGGGTGTAAATAAGCATGTGGACAAGAGAGACCCAGTAGATATAGTGCACCTGAATTTCCAGAAAGCATTTGATAAGGTCCCACGTAAAAGACCCTTGAGAAAATTAAAAAGTCATGGGATTGGAGGTAGTGTCTTACTATGGATCGGTAACTGGTTAAAGGATAGGAAGCAAAGAGTAGGATTAGATGGTCAGTTTTCACAATGGAGAGAAGTAACAAGTTGTGTGCCCCAGGGATCTGTATCAGGACCGGTGCTGTTTAATGTATTATAGGGCCGTGGCCCTATAGTTAAGGTGGCAGCAAACTCTCATTGAACAGCGCCTATGCTGTTCCATGGGAGTCAGTAGAGAAAAAACCTCTGGTTGGTAACTATTCTAGCTTTCCTCCAGCAACTCGTGTGTTCTGTGATAATGAACAATGAAGGGGAGTCTAGGGGTGGGGGCTGAAGGTGGAGGGGTCCCCATCCCTCACCTGCCTCTGCCTGCTAGTAGAGCTGCAGCAGCAGTGGTACAAAGAATCTTGTTTACAAGGCAGCAACTTTCTGTTCTTCAAGTGGATCCTTACAGGCTGTTTTTACACAGCTCCGCCGGGTGGTGGGTCCGTGGGCGCGCTGGTGCATGGGCGGGGCACGCACATGGTCACACACATCACCACTTATCCGCACCCACGGAGCAACCGCCGTTTCCCCCAGTTGCTCCACGTGTGGGGACGAGATGGGGGTGAGTGGGGAATGCGTGTTAGGCGGGCGTGTGCACGCACCCCCACTCACTGCAGGCACACGCACCACGTCGTTCACACAAGGCTCCCCCACCCATGAACACGCAGAAATCTGTGCGTTCATGGCTGGGAGAGGCCTGTGTAAAAAGGGCCACGTTCTCACAACTGTTTTACTTATACTATCTTAGGTAGGAATTTAGGACGTAAAGCAATATCTATTCTATCTTGGAAAATCTGCAGATACGGTTCTGAGATTATTATGGCCGCTATTTCATTCAATTTTCTTAATGAAGTTACTGCTAACAGGAATACTGTCTTTAAACTCCCACCCCATAACCAATCCAATTCATTTGCACCCCGCATAATAATAATAAATTATTTATTGAAATCGGCCAAAGCCATATCAAGTAACCAACAACAATAGTACTACACATTCACATACATGTATATAAAATAAAGATTACAATTTATCAGATAAATCGGTGGCTAAGTTACCCCAAGATAACATCATACCAACACCGGATGGAGCGGGGCAAATAGCCTCTTGCGCCAACCCCTTGTCTTTTAGACCCATACATATCTATCAATACTTCTGCATGTCCCTTGTATCAGCTAGAAGTAGATACAGCCTGTCCTCGGATGCCTTTAAACTTCATACCACCAGACAGGAACCTGGCTACCGGTATAGTCACACCCTCCTCTCTCCCGGCTAGAAGGTAAATCACAGTGCTAGCAGAAGTCCACCCATAGCCCCTTTCTAGAAGTGGGGTTATTAATCTAGCCCTAAGACTGTTAAATAGTACACATTCCAAAAGAATATGCTCCACTGTTTCTATACGGTCCTGCGCACAGCTACAAAACCGTTTGGACAGAAGAATATTCCCCCTACAACCCAGTCAGGGCCGAGGGGAAAATATTCAGCCTAGCCAACGTATATAGCATCTTCTCATGGCCAGATCCAAATTAAACTCCAAATATGGCGCGACCAATAAGGGCTTGTCCAGCAGTCCCAAAAACAACTCTAATATCTTCTTATTTCTGGCCTCAGCGATACCTTTCTGTAAAGCGATATCCATAACATGCTGCTTGACCAACCTCTTTGCTCCTACATACCCCAGGGGTGCAAGAGTGTCAGGTGCGAGGCATACAGCACCCAATTTGCTCAGCACCACTTCCATCCATTGGCTCCTATGGCGGTCTGTTAAAACTTTTATCGCCAATGGGGCAGCCAGACCAAAATTAAGCCTTAGCCAGTAGTTAAACATCCAGATCCATACCTGTGCCTCCAGACACAAACTCACATTCTAAGCGCACCGCACTGCTGGGAATGCTCATTGGTCCTGCCAAGATAGGTTTAAGAAAGGTGGCAAACAATGGCTCCAGATCCGTTGCCTTCCTGACCGCCCATAACTGTGCCCCCTATAATAATTGGGGCAGGCATTTGGCCCTGTATAGAGACAGGGCCGGGGAAACCAGTTGGCCACCTCTAGCTCTAAAATAGTGGGCTATGGATCTCCCTACAAGGCCAGCTTGTCTAGCTGCCATCTCAGCATGAGCAACCCAGGTGCCATTGGCCTGAAAGACAATCCCCAAATATTTATAGATTTTCACCTGCTCAAGCTGGTGATTGTCTAAGAACCAACCATAACTCCTACGCCTCGGCGAGAAGACCATGATCTTGGTTTTCTCGTAGTTGATTTCCAGAACATTTTGTCTACAATATGAGGCGAACGCTGTCAGCTGCCTGCAAAGCTCCACCCTAGTTCTTGACATTAAGACAGCGTCATCTGCATATCCCCCATATAATCAATTCACGCTGCCTCGGGGGCACAAATGAAATGGTTATGGGTGGGGGGGCAGCGTGAATTGATATGGGGGGCGTGGGTGCAAATGAACTGGTTATGGGGTAGGGGAAGCATTAATTGATTATGGGGGCACAACTGAACTAGTTATATATATATATACACACACACACACACACACACACACACACACCTCTTTTCATGGCATAATATGCTTAGTAGGCTGGCTGCATTTTGGGTGTATTGTGTTTGATAGCAGCGCCCCCAGGCCCGCCGAGCCGGGTGGTGCCCCTAGGCCCACCGGTGGGACACAAAGAGGGGGCCCATCTTGACTTCTCGGCCAGGGACCCATTGCACCCTAGCTACGCCCCTGGTCTAGTGTGCGTGACTGATCAATTTGAGCGAGTGTGTGAGGCGAGAGCATGTGTGTGTAGTGTATATAGATGAGTACGTGTGATCAATTTGAATGAATGTGAGAGATGAGAGCATGTGTGTACTGTGTCTGAATGAGTGTGTAATCAGTTACAATGAGTGTGCGAGAGGTGAGAGCACGTGTGTGAATGAGTGTGACCTCTTTTACATGAGACGCACCCACGCAGTGGCATGGGTAGGTGCATCTCGTATGAAAGCAGCCGCTTGTGCGCTCCCGTGTAACACACAGCTCCACCCATCACCCCTGCACAGAGAAACCTGTGAAAAAACAGGTTGCTCCATGTGGGGGGATGGGTGAGCACCTCTGCGCACCTGCCATGCTCTTGTGTCTGGGGCCAGCTTATGCATTAACAAAACTATTAAGTTTCAAAAGAAGGGCAAATTACCTAGACAAAAACCCTTCGGTTTAAAAAGCTTGTTAAGGTGGCATTACAAATTATACTCAAACGTTAACATGACAGTAAATTGTTAAGGCAACTTTATTAAATATCAGACCAATTTATACATTTTTCTTTTCTTATTCATTAATAAAAAAAATTATGGCAACTAAAATTAAACTGTCTACATTCCTCATCACGTATAAGTATTGTTCAGTCACCATACCACACATATGTAGCTTAATTTCAGTTAAGACATTTTTTAAAATTAATGAATAAGAAAAATATATAGATTGGTCTGATATTTAATAAAGTTGCCTTAACAATTTAACTTGACAGTAACGTTTGCGTATAATTTGTAATGCCACCTTAAGCTTCTTAAGCCAAAGGTTTTTTTTCTAGATAACTCAATCATCTGGAAAAGGGCATTAAGAGTGAGGTGATCAAATTTGTAGATGACATTCAAGGTAGTTAAAACATGAGCAAACTGTAAAGAACTGCAACAGGATCTTACAAGGCTGGGTGCCTGGGCATCTACATGGCAGATGAGATTTAATGTGGACAAGTGAAAAGTGATGCACATAGGGAAAAATCATCCAAGCTATGAGTACACAATGCTGGGTACTAAGCTGGGAGTTACTACTTAGGAAAAGGATCTGGGAGTGATTGTGAATACGCTGAAATCTTCAGATCAGTGTGCAGCAGCAGTCCAAAAAGCAAACAATGTTAGGAGTTATTCGCAAAGGGATAGAGAAAAAACTGAGCATGTCATAATGCCACTTTACAAATCAATGGTGCAACCGCACATGGAATATTGTGTGCAGTTCTGGTCACCCCATCTCAAAAGAGACCTAGCTGAACTAGAAAAGGTACAGAGAAGGGCAACGAGAACGATAAAGGGTATGGAACGGCTTCCGTACAAAGAGAGGCTTGATAAGCCGGGTCTCTTCAGTTTAGAGAAGAGAAGACTGAGAGGGCACATGATAGAGGTTTATAAAATCTTGAGTGGTGTGGGACGAGTAGATAGGGAACGGTTATTTACCCTCTCAAATAGTACTAGAACTAGGGGACACTCCAGGAAACTAGTTGCCAGCAGATTTAACACAAATAAAAGTACCTTTTCACTCAATGCCTTTGGTGGAGATGATGGCTAGGGTGGGGTGGGTGGGTTTGATTTTAAATCTTTTTGATGTTTTTATGCTTTGATGTTTTTGAGGTTTTATTTTGATTGTTTACTGAGATTGTAAGCCACCACAAGCCACTGTGCGGGAGGGCAGGGTATTAAATGTTGAAATAAAATAAATAAACAAAGTATGGAATTTGTTACCAGAGGACATTGTCACGGCCAGTAGTATAGCTGGGTTTAAAAAAAGGACTTGATAAGTTCTTGCACAGTAGGTCCATTAATGACTATTAGCTAAGTAGCTTACGGGATGAACTTCTTACTGTCGGGAGCTGGGAGTGAACAACGCGGAATGGATCGCCCACTGTGACTGTCGGTTTTTCTCCCATGTGATCGAGATTGGCCAGTCAGAGGAGAGGATGCTGGGCTTGATGGACCATTGGTCTGACTCAGTATGACACTAATGTTCTTAGTTTTTTCATCACATTAGAAAATCAAGTCAGTGGTGGCTGCTGACAAATGTTTTCATCACTCTGAAAGGCTGCTGCAAAGAATTTCAGCTGCGTGTGTTTATTCCAGGGGCGGCCAAAAAGTGGATCAGAAGGGGGCTCAGCCTTGGAGATTGCTTCTGGGAAGGAAGTGGGAACAGTGCTCCAGGGGGTGTATCTGGGGAGGAGATGGGCTTGTGAAGGCTATCTAGTGCACCAGAAGGGTCGAGCACCCAAGCCATTGACACCTGGATCCAGGACATCACATGCACCATACGTCTGGCCACCACCGGTTTAATCTGTCAAATATTTGTAAAACACGCCCTTTCTCCAAACCAGCACTGAAGACAGAACTCATCTAGCCTCCGTCCCATTCCCTGTTCCTTCGTTAAACAGGTCAGCCAGATTATCAAACTCCTGACCTCCATATTCAGAAGTCTATCGCATTCTCTCTGACAATAGTACAGAGAATACAATAGGTTTTTACAACATCCAAGGGGCGGGGGGAAATTAGCCACAAAACAAAAGCCCGACAGAGATTGTGTTTAATATTGAACGTCAGGAGAACAGCTAGTGAAAAGGCTTTTTAAAGATAAAGTTAGCAGCTATTAATGAGTCTAGTGTGTGCTACGCCCATGTTCTTCACTGATGATCTGATAAGATGTTGATTTTTAAAAAAAAAAAATATAAACGGAACATTTTACAGAACAAAGCTCGTCAAAAACATTTCTCTGCATTGCTACTCCTGGCTGTAGAGCCACTGTGTACTTTATGCTTTTCCTACATACAAACCTGTTTCTCCACCTTGCGCAGGAGGTAGGAAGGGATACTTGGGGACAAGTCACAGTGTCTCTCTCCTGAAGGGACTTTCAGGATAGAGGAGGAGGAGGGTGGCAATTCTTTATTTCTCTTGGAGTTCACCACAGCTGTGGAACCTAACCGCCCATGTTTCAGCAAATCTTCAGGCTGTTGGTCACCAAGAACAACTGGTCCCTAGGGAAGGAAAAGGGACATTAGAAGAACTGTCTGTGCAAAGTTTTTGCAACTTCAATAAGAAGAGCCAAAGCATGTTTTTGAGCAAAAAAACCCAAGGACTAAAATATGGACAATTAAATTTTTATAAAAATAAAACCTTGAGTTAAGAGTTTCCTTCTGAATTAGAAGAAACTTCGGTAGGAAAAATAATGTTCTCTCAATACAAATATTCAATATGGAGAGATAGCAGAGAAAGTCTTGAATAATAAAACAGTGGCAGGGACACCTTTATATAGGATTTTAATTAAAAGTTTGTTGGTCAAGTGACGCAAAATCCAATGTCATCTCCACAGCATTCCTGTATCTATCACATAACTTTGGAAAATCACATCCCAGCATTTCAGGGAATGTTATAGGCATCACTTAACTTGACATTGATTTAACTGGAAAAATAAATAAATCAGAAAATCCATGAGGCCTGTTTATATTTGTGCCACAGAATTGGAGGGGGGTCCTTAGGAATCGTTTAGTTCAACCCCCTTCCCCAAGGCAGGATATCCTCTACCCACAGCATCGGGGGCAGATGCTTGTCCAGCTGGGTTTGAAAACCACCAAGGAAGGAGATTGCACAACCTCGCCAGGAAACTTATTCCGCTGCCCAACAGTTCTCAATTAGGAAATCTGTCCGAATATTATTGCTGTCATTAAAACTCAAGTTCTTCTTGTTTTGCCTTCGGCTACAGCGGAGAACCAATGTTCTCCTTTCCTGCACCACTCTTTTAGCTATCTCAAACTGCTATCATGTGTCTCCTTGGTGGTCTTGTCTCTAGGCTAGACATGGCCAATTCCTTCAGTCTTTCCTCACATGGCTTACATTCTAGCCCCTGTGGCATCTTGGTCGCACTCCTCTGAATCTTCTCCAATTTGCTGATGTCCTTGCTGAAGTGCAGTGTCTCAAACTCAACACGATATTCCAGGTGACGTCTCACCACTGCCAGTGGCCTCATTATCTCCCATGTCTTGGACAGGATGCATAAGTTAATGCAGCCCAAAGTTACAGGTGTTGGGTTTTTTGGAAACAGACACATTGTTGACCATGTTCAGTTTATGATCTAAAATAACTCCTCTACAATTCTACTGCTTAGCCTGTTGCCTCTCATTTTAAATACTTGTGCTTCTATTTTTGTTGTTCCTATACATAATTTGCCTTTAAGTTACATCTCATCTTCTGGGTCTCTCATTCATCTAGGTCATTATGTATTATAATCCTGACTTCAAAAGTGTTTACAACCCTCTACTAATTTTGTATCATCTGCAAATTTGACAAGTACTCTTTCCACTTCCTCCTCCAAAACACTGCTATGGAGCCGAGACAGACTCCTGAGGGACTCCAATGGATAACATCTCCCAGTCCGATACCGATCCATTACTACCCTGGTTATTACCCTGAGCGCAGCTTTCCAGGCAGTTGTGAACCCACGTGACAGTGGTTCCTTCCAGCCAACATCTCTCCAAACTTCCTTATGAAACGTCATGTAGGACCATGTCAAAAGCCTTAGCAAAGTCAGCACATATTACGTCCACTGCATTATTTTACTATTGCTTATAATTTATGTAGCACTTGCCAACCTGTATCTAGTTCACCCTTGCAACAACAGTCCTGTGAGGTAGAGGTCATCATCGTTATTCCCATTTTACAGAGAGGGAACCGAGGCAGAGATATAGAGGCTTGCCCAAGGCCACCCAATGAGTTCATGGCGAAGATGGGATTGGAACACTGGTCTCCCAAGGTCCAAGGCACCTTAGCATCACTAGGCCTTGATCTACCAAAACCAGCTATCCTGCCTCTCAGCTGCGGAGAGTGGGATGAAGCATTTGGGAAGGGCAGCACACAGGTGTTTTCTCGCAAGCAGGACTATTCTGGGGTTGTTAAACCTGATGAATTCCTGCAGAGTAACTGTCTCGCTTTGCTTCTCTGACACAGCAAGAACCAGGGAATAACTGTCAGAAGGCTAGGTGAACAAAGACTTCCTTGCAAAAAAATCACAGAAGCCAAAAAAGGAGAACTCTTTTCTCTGCTAGTCTCTGATCAGGCCCTAAAGTCTCATTACAAGCACAGCAGATTATCTGAAGGGCTGCCTCTTCCCCTAGGTCCCACTCAGCCTCTGAGGTCAGCAAAGGGCACCCACTTTCGAGTGCCGACTGCCCATGAAGTTGTTACGAAGGCACGCCGGGGGGGGGTAGGTGGGTTCTTGGTCGCTGTCCCACAAGCATGGAACTCCCTCCCCTTGGAGATCCGCCTAAGCTCGAGCCTGTAATATCTTCCAGGGGAGATTCAAGACCTCTTTGCTTGGCCAGGCATTTGGTGGGTGGGAATAGGATTGGGAGGATGTTGGAGTTTTCCAAGGACTTTAACGTACTTTATTGTATTTTAGATATTTTTAATGTTGTTAGCCGCCCTGAGTCCATGGAGAAGGGTGGGGTAAACATGTAATAAATAAAAAATAATAGAACAGGAGGTCCATTTCCCACAAGCAAGTACAAAAACTTTAATTCCCTTGATTAAGACGAACAGAAATTATTTAATCATTTATGTAGTACTTGTAGTGTCCACAGAAGGGGCTTATATAGTGTTCATCCTCACAACAACCCTGTGAGGTAGGGAGGTCATTATTATTCCCATTTGACCGATACAGAACTGAGGCCAAGAGGCAGCAAGTTGCCCAAGGTCCGAGTTTATTTATTTATTAAAAGATTTAATATCCTGCCCCTCCTGCCACAGGCAGCTTGGGGCAGCTTACAACAAAGATCAATACATCTAAAAACAGAAAGTTATAAAATTATAAAAACATATCACTCCCCTCCACCTCCCGCTACCCATCTCCCCCGCCAAACGCCTGACGGAACAGCCAAGTCTTATAGCTTTTTCGAAAGGAGGGAAGGTCCGAGGCCCAGCACATTCCCACCGGAAGGGAGTTTCACAGCCTTGGTGCGACCACCAAGAATGCCCTTCCCTTGCGTGGCCCCCCCGGAAGACTCGGGGGACCACAAGAAGGGCATCCCCTGATGACCACAGGGGCCAGTCCAGTACCCAGGGGGTGAGGCGGTCCCGCAGATAGACAGGGCCCAGACCGTTTAGGGCTTTATGGGTTAAAATCAACACCTTGAATCGGGCTCGGAAGCCTATTGGCAGCCAATGCATAGAACAGAGCACTGGTGTAATGTGCTCCCGGCGGCCCACTCCCACCAAAAGATGGGTTGCCGCATTCTGCACCAGCTGCAGTTTTCGGGCTGCCACCATGGGTAGCCCCACGTAGAGTGCGTTACCATAGTCTAGTCTCGAGGTGATGAAAGCATGGATGATGGTGGCCAGGTCCGAGTCTCAAACATATGGCCTAAGCCGATGTACCAGATGTAGTTGGCGAAAGGCACCCCTTGCCAGAGTCTCCACCTGGGCATCCAGGTGGAGCTGCGCATCGAGGTGTACCCCCAGACTCTGCACCTGGGGAACCAATGGAGGACACATCCCATCAATGATGGGGGCTGTTAACTCCATCGCCTTACCTACCAGCATCACCTCCATCTTGTCGGGATTCAGCTTCAGTCGATTAGCCCTCATCCAATCCCCCACAGCCGTCAGACACCGAGTAAGCAGAGAGACTGCGGGTTCTGGGCTTGTTGAAAAAGAGAGGTATAGCTGGGTGACATCAGCATATTGGTGGCACCATACACCAAACCTCCTCATCACCTCGCCGAGAGGCTGCATATATACATTGAAGAGAAGGGGGGGACAATACCGAACCCTGCGGGACACCACACGCAAGGTCTTGGTATGATGAAAAACACTGAGTACCACTCGCTGGGTTCTCCTGGTCAGGAATGAGTGGAACCATTTCAAGAACAGTCGCACTCACTCCTGCACAGTCCCGCGGGCGCGTCACCAACATCTCGTGATCAACCGTATCAAAATCAGCTGACCGATCTAATAGAACCAACAGGGTCGAACAACCCCGGTCCATCTCCCGGCGCAGATCATCCACCAAGGCCACAAGTGCAGTCTCCGTGCCATAACCCAGAGAAAATCCCGACAGAGGAATCAAGAAAACTGACGTGGTCAAGATGCCCTTGTAACTGCTGAGCCACCACCCACTCAATAACCTTCCCTAAAATGGGAAGGTTAGAGACAGGTCGATAGCTGGCAGGGGAGTCAACGTCAAGCGACGGTTTCTTGAGCAGAGGCTGCACCACTGCCTCCTTGAGGCAGCCCGGCACTCTGCCCTCCCAAAGGGAGGCACTGACCACCCCCGCCAGCAACAGCCCCATTGTCTCCTTGCAAGATTTAATTAGCCAAGACGGGCACGGATCTAATCCACAGGAGGTGGTCCTAACAGCCCCAAGGGTCCCGATCGCAACAGCGGATGTCACCGACTGAAATTGATCCCATACAACTGGACAAGGCGTGACTTCCATAACCTCAGGTTCCCCGTGTGTAATAAGTGCAGCGTCGAAAACATTCATGGCTAGGATGCAATTTGAACCCTGGTCTCCCAGGTCCAGCACCTTGTCCACTAGGCTATACTGGATCGACAAAGAGTAATGCTGTTCTGTTCAGGCTCTTAATTCCATCATCATTAAGGGGGTACCAGAGTATCTAATACAATAAAGCAACTGTGAGCCATTTGCCACTCACACATTAAAAAGCACTGCAGGTTAAGAATGAAAAGAGCAGATTCCCCCCCCCGCCCCCCGAGCACTTATACTCAAAGAAAACACTTTTTTAAATTTACAAGTTCATGAGAGAGATCAGTTAACTAAAAGGCTGCCAATTAAAAATACAAGCAGTAACCCAAACACCTCCTGCCATCACTTAACCATAAGTGGTCACTTAAGAGTTAAGTTACTGCACTCCTTAGTACCACCTTATTACTCACTGACACTAAGGGATGAAATTTCCACAAGGCAGCAGAAGATGAATTAATGCTTCCAATGAGAGTAATTCACTCACTAGTGCCAAGGGACTAAATGCCAGTAAATGAACAACAGTGCTGGCTTTAATAATCCCCTTAGTTTCCTCATTGACTTGTTTTCAAAACAGTCAAGTCCTAATTCACACCAGAAGTCTGGCAGTGGCGACTTTAAAACAGCAGCTAAGGAAATGCAAATTTAGGTTTTCATGGTTTTCAGTGATGGTGCTATGTTAAGGTATAAATGTGTATAAATAACCCAAGAACAAAAGAACTTTGGTTTAAGGGAGAAGTTAAGGCTCTTAAAATTCAGCCATTTATTTCAAGTTTATATGCCACCCCTCCCACAGCACAGGGTGGCTCACAAACAGTGCTCTAAAAAGCATGGAAATTGTAAGTTAAGGCTCTCGCCTTAACTTGCGTGCCACATAAGCAGTAAACATGTTGTACAGTCTTGCATACTGTGCTCGCTTACAACTTAGGCTCCATGCACCCACACTTTGCCTTGGACTTTCAGCCTCAATCCTCATCCTCTGCAGGTTGGGGGCAACACTGAAGTTGGGGACAAGAGAGGGTCAGGGGTCAGCTTGCCGCCCCCAATGCCCTCCTTTCATGATACCCTTTCATTTGCGTTGGGAAGAACGGGAAACACGAGTACTGGGAGGCTGTATATGGAAAGAACAAGGCTGATGGACGCGGGATGTGTACACAGAGCCAACACTGGGTGCAGTCAGGCAGTGAAGGAAATGTGTGTATGGGAAGGGAGCAGCCAGATGCTGGGGGAGTGTTTATGATGGACAACGTTGAGGAAGGACAATTGGGTCCCTTACCTCGGGAATTGTCCTTCTGCAGACTTGATGGGAGGTTATTCAGACAATGTGAGTGTTCTCTACATGGCAAGCAGGAGGCAGCTCCAAACTTTCAGCTGGGCATGCGTAGGGAGAGTGCTCCCTCACTTCCCCAGGACCATGAAACCGTAGGACCAGGAACGATCTGAAAAACAAGCAAAGCACAACACAACCCCGCAACTAGCAGGGAGAAAAAATGGCAGGCACCCGTTAAGAAGGGTGCAACAGAACCCAGGGACCTGGTGTACAATGGCACCAAATGGTGAGGCAAAGAAGAGATCCCTGGGAGGGCCAAATAACCACCCATCAAGTCCACAGAAGGACAATTCCCGAGGTAAGAGACCCAATTGTCCTTTCTATGGACTCTCTGTTATTCGGACAATGGGAGGTAAAAAGCAGCCCCCAAAATTCGGCAATGGGCGGGGCAGAGTCTAAACAGCGGGATCTAGGACGCTCTGCAGGACCCTCCTACCAAAGGAGGTCTCTGCGGAGTCCAAAAGATAAAGCTTGTAGTGCCTGGTGAAGGTATGAGGGTTCTTCCACGTGGCAGCTCTGCAAAGTTCGGATAAGGGGGCCCTAGAACGAAAAGCCCAGTTTGTAGCTCCCCCAACCCCGTGGAATGAGCCAGCACCCTATTGGGAGGGGGCAGGCCAGAAGCCCTATAAGCATTGGCAATGCAGGCTGAGATCCAACGGGAGAGGACGGCCTTAGAAGCCTTATTCCCCTTGGATCAAAGGTGGTAACTAATGAGGAGCCCAGAGGTACGGCAGAAGGGTTGCGTACGCTTGAGGTAGATTTTAAGGGCTCGGCAAAGGTCAAGAGAATGCCACCGCTTTTCCAACCTGTGACGGGGGCGAGGACAGAACGAGAGAAGGATAGCTTCCTGAGAAAGGTGAAAGGAGGATGTCACCTTAGACAGGAAGGAAGGATCGGTGCGTAGGACAGACTCCTTTCTGAAGGAGCACAAGGCCGGGTTCAAAGACAGGGCACCAATCTCATAAACTCTCCTAACAGAGGTGATGGCAACGAGAAAGGCTACTTTGATTGAGAGAAAGTATAGTGAGACCTCCTGGAGAGTTTCAAAGGGGGGTCCAGTAAGGGCATTAAGTACCACATTCAGGTTCCAAGATGGAAACCGGTGAATGACTTGGGGGGAAGATATCCAGTGAGCTGCTTTTAAGACTTGCCGGATGTGGTGGTGGGACGAAAGTTGAATTCCAGAACAGGACCCCAGGGTGCTTTTGAGGGCAGCCAGTTGCCTAGCGAGGGTGTTAGGCCTGAGGCCTGTGTCTAAACCCTCCTGTAGGAACTGGAGAACCTGAGCAACAGAAGAGACCGGGCCGGGACCCCATGGGTGTGACACCACTTCACGAAAATGCCCCAGGTACACTGGTAGATGAGATAAGTTACTTGTGTTTAGATGCCAGGAGTGTCACAATCACAGAGTCAGAATATCCCAGGACTCGAAGGGCTAGGGTCTCAAGAGTCAGGCTGTCAATTTCAGGAATTGTTGCTGTTTGTAAAGGGCATCGGCCTGGGGATGAGGGTCCCCGGCTGAAAAAGCGGGCGGTTTTGGCACTGGACGGGGAGGCAAAAAGGTCAAGCGCTGGCTGGCTGTAATGGCAGACTATTAGCTGAAAGGCCGATTGGCTGAGGGACCAATCGCCCGGGTCCCGTTCTCTGCGACTGAGTCAGTCCGCCTCCATGTTGTCTACTCCCTGTATGTGGCATGCTGGCAGTGAGAGGAGGTGGGTCTCCGCCCAGTGAAGGAGTCGAGCGGCTTCGGCATGTAGCGAGCGTGAACGGGATCCCCAATTGTTGACGGACGCCTTGGCCATTATGTTGTCCGTGAAGACGATCACATGACGCCTCGTCACTTGCCTGGCGAAGTGGAGCAGAGCTAGATGAATGGTCTTCAGTTCCATTCAGTTCATGCTGTGCATTTGATGCGTGGCAGAACAGGTGCCCTGCGTTACATCTGCGCCCAAGTGGGCCCCCAGCCGAGGAGACGGCGTCTGTCATCAGTCTCAGATCACTCCTAGGTGTTCCAGACTGAGTGGGCGTAAGGGGACTCTTTTTCTCATTGATGAGAAACCCGTGGTAGGTCAGGTATTCGATCGTGCATTGAACATGGAGGGCGAGATCCTTCGTTGCGGCTCTGAGGAGGTCGTCAAGGTACAGGAATATGGCCACACCCTCCAGGTGAAGGTTGGCGATGAGGGGCACGAGCACGTTGGTAAAAGTTCGAGGGGAAGTGGAGAGGTCGAAGGGCAGAGCACGGTATTGGAGCCAGGGTGGATGGGGATGTGCAGGTACGCATCCTTGAAGTCTAATGATGCCAGTCAATCCCCCGCCGGTAGGGCGGTGAAGGAGAGGGTCTCCATTTTGAACCTCTGGACCTTTACCACTCTGTTGAGGCTTTTCAGGTCGAGGACCCCTCCATTCTCCACTCCTTTTCTGGATGAGGAAGAAGATGGAGTAGAGGCCCCTTCCTTTTTCTAGTGTCGGGACCGTCTCTATTGCCCCAATCTGCCAGAGTCTGGAGATCTCGAGGCACATAACAGTGTGTTTGTGGGTGACGCGGGAGGCAGGGGATACGCGGAAGAACTCCCTGGGTTTGTACTGGAGTTCGATTGCATATCCCCTCCCCGCCGTCTGTAGCACCCAGGCATCCGTGGTTGCATTCTCCCACCTGTTCATGAACTGCTGAAGGTGGCCTCCAAGGAGAGCAGAGTCTGGGGAATAGGGTGTGGAACAGTCAGGAGTCTGGCTTGCAGCTGGGTGACCCGGAACGTCTGTGGTAGGATGTCTGAGAAGGAAACCTCTGCGACCTGGATCCGCGTTCCTGATGGTTTCTGCCGTGAGACTGGGAGCCCCAGGAGGGGCCGGCGGTGTAGCTGCATCTCGGTCCCTGTGTAGATCACTGGAAAGGACAAAAAAAGTTTGACGACTGGACCTTGTTAAGGGTGTGCTTCTTTTCTTTGTTTGAAGCCTCTGCTAGAGCCTTGTCCAAAGCAGAGCCGAGCAGTTTTCCCCCTTTGAAGGTGCTATTGATGAGCAGGTTCTTTGCGTGAGGGTCCGCGCGCCAGGAGCAGAGCCAAAGCCGGCGTCTGGCAGCCACATTAGTAGCCATGCCCTTGGCTGCCCAGGTGACAGTGTCCATTGAAACATCCACAAGGAACGTGTGGGCCATAGTTACATTAGAGGCTAGTTTCCTTGAGAGTGCCTCTGAAACGTTGGGGTCCTTGCCCAGTGGAAACCATTTCATGATGGCCCGGACCACGTATGAGGCCACAGCTGACATCTGTAATATGTTCGCCAAGGCCTCATAACTCTTCCTGAGCCCTGTTTCCACCCCTTTGTCGGTGAGGTCCTTGAGCAACAGATCTCCCTCAGAGGGGAATACTGATTGGCATGCCAGGGATGCAGCTGGGGGGTTCTAAAGATGGTGTCGCTGAGCTTAGAAAACAATAGAGGGACTGCTGAACCCTGGATAATTTCAAGCATTTCATGGGTTGCTTCCACTGGGCTCTTATAATTTTTTCAAAGGCCCTATCGAGGGTGGCGCCCTTTGATCTGGTCACCAGTTTAGGGATGTAATCTATATCGGAGTCCTCCTCCTTAGAGGAGGAGTCTGAGTCCCCCTTCTTTGGGGTCCTGGGAGTGATCCTGAGGACCCGCTCAGCCCGTCTAAGGATCTTCGGTCCCTGGTCAGAGGGTAGCTCTCTGCCAAACTCTTTTGGACCCCTGGACAAGACCTCATCCCACTCGGAAGGGTCTCTAACGGACGAGGTAGGGGAGTGGGTGCCGGAAGCCTGATCCGAATCCTCTCCTGAGGTTTGGATCGTGACCCGAGGGTTTTGGTTTGGCTGCCCCCCTTCCTCCGTTTTGGGGGGGGGGGTTTGCCCTCCTCCCTGAGCGAGGAGCCCCCTTCATCCTCGGAGGAAGCGCCGAGGAGTTCCCTGATGGGTCTCATTCTAGGGGGTTTGCGGGAGGTTGTGTGTTTCCCCTTGCCTGAGGGCTTCGAGGATCCCCTAAAGGACAACTTGGGGGGTGGGGTGGGGAAGGGTGAGCCTTACGGGAATGCCTATCCCTGGCTTGCCTCTTTTCCATACGGGCCAGAATCCCTATCACGGACTGTAAGGTGTCCATTTGTAGCTGTTGGAGGGATTCCAACAGCTACAAACTTGCAGGGAGGCAGAGGAGGCTGCCTCCTCGTGGTCCTTATCTTCTCCAGAGCTAGAGCTCCGGTGCTATGAGTGGGGTGCCGGAGCCGCGGCGGGGATGGCAGCGGTTTCGTTTTCCTCGCCACAGCTTTCCCGCTCTGCTGCGGCTTGGCAGGCAGCATTTCTCCTGGTTTTGGCCATGGCAGTGGGTACCCCTCGGCGGAGTGGCATACCGCAGGGGTCGATCCCCTGCACCCGCTCTGCCCCGGTCCGTACCCGGGTGTGTGTGTGTGTTGGCGAGCCGCTGGTTGGTGCCGTGGGGTGCTGAAGGAGAGGCAGGAGCCTCTAAGTAAAAGTCCTGTACTCTATTGACCCTGTAAGTGTCTCTAGTAGGATTGGGTGCGGCGCACCCGTGCTGCAGCTCCTCCTTGGCCGGAGGTAGACTTTCAACTGGGGAAGCGAGGGAGTGCTCTCCCTATGCATGCCCAGCTGGAAGTTTGGTGCTGCCTCCTGCTGGCCATGTGGAGAACACTCCCATTGTCCAAATAACCGGACAGAGTCCATAGAAATGTGTATTCACAGACGTACGGTGTGTGGGCACGTGTGTATTTATTTGCAATGAGCAGACAGATGCAGAGAGAGGTGTATATTGGGAGACAAGCCTGAAAGATGTGTATTCAGGTACAAAGTTTGGGGGACATTCTGTGGTGGAAAGCAGTGTTTGTATGGGGAGGGGGTATGCAGGTGCTAGGGGAGTATACATAGGCGAAGGCAGCTGAGGGGGACAGCCAGGGGTGGGGGTCAAGTGTATATATGTTGTTCGCATGTGTTTTCATCAGCTGGGTCAGGGACAACAGGACATCCAAGAACTTTGGGGTGGGGGGTATATAGGTGGAACAAAGTTGATGGGTATGGGATGTGTAGCGAAGACCGGGGGCAGGGAGGGATGGGGAGTAGTGTGTGTATGGGTAACGGATAGTCAGATGCTTAGAAATTGTATGGGGGGGGGGGGGGGGGAAAGACCCCTTACCAAGACAAAGCGGTGCTACTTACACCGCGGACTGGA
>QEPC01015304.1:641466-709002 GCA_003113815.1 Sphenodon punctatus | reverse complement strand
TCAAAGATGAAGCCCAAGCTACGGGCTTGGAGAACAGGATGGATGGTGACTCCATCGATGCAGATGGGCAGGTTAGAGGGAGAGGAAGAGGAGGGAGGAAAAATGAGGAGTTCGGTCTTGGCCATGTTGAGCTTGAGTTGACATCGGGACATCCAGGCGGAGATATCAGAGAGGCAGTTGACAAGGCGTGGCAAGGATTAAACGTATACATTAAGCACATATTAATGTATGCTACAAATAAAAAAAAAGGTAGCAAGAGGACCAAACGTCTGCCAGCATGGTTAAATGGCGAGGTGAAAAAGGCTATTAGAGAAAAAAAGTGTCCTTTAAAAAATGGAAAGCTAGTTGTAATGAACAGAATAGGAAAGAACATAAGCATCGCCAAATTAGATGCAAACACAAAAACTTTTCCAAGTACAACAGAAGCAAGAATCCTGCTAAAGTCTCAATTGGGCTATTAGATGACCAGGAGGTGAAAGGGGCATTCAGGGAGGATAAGAACATTGCCAAGAAAGTTAATGAATTATTTGCTTTGGTCTTCACTGCAGAGGACATTGGGGAGATTCTAAATAAGGGGTTACCCCTCAGGAAAAGGATATAAGGAGCTGCCTATCCGAGTCAGACCAATGGCCCATCTTAGTCCAATATTGTCACACGGCAGCAGGGTTTCAAACCTGGCTCTCCAGGGTCTCCGACAGAGGCCTCACCCAGGTGTGCTACCTGAGCCCCTCCAGGATCCCCAGCAGAGGCCTCACCCAGGTGTGATACCCTAGACCCTCCAGGACCCCCAGCAGAGGCCTCACCCAGGTGTGATACCCGAGACCCCTCCAGGATCCCCAGCAGAGGCCTAACCCAGGCGTGCTACCAGAGATCCTGAATCGGCGATACTGGGAATTGAATTTGGGACCTTATACTTATACATACAAAGCATGCGCTCTACCACGACCCACCCCTCTTGGAGTCATTGTGGACAGTACGTTGAAATCCCCAGTTCAGTGTGCAGCAGCAGATTAAAAAAAGCAAACGCAATGGACTTATTCAGAAAGGGATAGAGAATAAAACTGAAGATATCATAATGACTCTATTACACCAGTGTCGGCACTGGCTGTCTATAGTTTTCCCAGCCAGATTCAAGGTGTTGGTTTTGACCTATAAAGCCCTATATGGTCTGGGCCTCACCTATCTGTGAGGCCGCCTCACCCCCCGTGCTCTGGATTGGCCCCTGCAATCTGCTGGGAGCACCCTTCTTCAAGTCCGTCGAGTTGTTCAGGGGGCAACTATGGAGAGGGCATTTTCGGTGGTCGCTCCTCAGCTGCGGAACTCCTGTCCGGCCGAGGCCCGGATATTCCCTTCTTCCGTTGACAGTGTAAGACCCGGCTGTTCCACCAGCTCTTCTATGAGATGGGTGAAGGGTGGGGAGCTGTTTTGATTGTTTTTACGTCCCCCTAAGCCGGCCCAAGCTGCCTTGGCAGGAGGGGCAGGGTGAAAGCATGTAAAAATAAATAAATATATAGATCCATAATGCAACTGCACCTTGAATAGTGTGCGCCGTTCTGGTCACCTCATCTCAAAAAAGATATAGGAGGACTAGAAAGGTACAGGCAAGGGTAACCAAAACGCTACGGGTATGGAATGGCTCCTGGAGGGGCTTGATTGGGTAGGGCTCTTCAGCTTGGAGAAGAGACAACAGGGAATGAGATAGAAGTTTATAAAGTTATGAGTGGTGAGGAAAGAGGGAACAGTTATTTACCTTCTCAAATACTACTAGAGCTAGGGGACACTCCATGAAACTAACGGGTAGCAGAGTTAAAAGAAAAAGTATTTTTGCACTCGGCCCACAATTAACTTGTGGAATTTGCTGCTAGAGGATGTGGTCAAGGCCAGTAGTATAGTTGGGTTTAAAAAGTACTGGATAAGTTCTTGAAGAGGAGGTCTACAGATGTCTATTAGGTTTAGGGGACATTAACGTCTTACTGTTGGGAGGAATGCATTGGGATTGTTGGGTACGTCAACCAAGCGTCTGAGATTAGCCACCATCAGAGACAGGATGCTAGGTTGAATGGACCATTGGTCTGACCCAGCATGGCACTACTTATGTTCTTACCCGCTCTTCTATTCTCTATGAGTGCGTAGAGGGACAGGAACGTAACACATATGCATGCAGGTAGGACGGTCACTGGTAACATTTTCACACTGCTCCCTCTTGTTAAAAATCCCTGCCTTACATTTTACTAATGATGGATCTCCCTCCCCTACCCCCTCAGTTTTCAGGGCAATTAACCCAGAAGTCCTTGCTCCCAGTCGCTCCCCCCTGCCCTCCCCTCCCCATTGAACCCTGGTAGCCCTGGCTCCCAGCCTGCCTGCTCTAACCCACTGGCCCCTGTGATCACCCAAGTGATCCTCACCCCAAAATTTCACTGTTGTATGATAAATCATCTTGATTTTATAACGAGTAGAATTTGTGATTTTAACAGTGCGCAACTCACCTTACTATAGAACCACTCCTGCAGCTCTATAATTCACCCGTCAAAGAACTTGCCAGATTAGGACTCGCAGTTGAGCACATGGCAAACGACTGTAAAAAAAAAAAAATCCACTTGCCAGCTTGCAAAGCATCCTCAGCCGAGGCACTTGGCAAGCGGATTTTTATAGCTCCGGATGGGGGACTGTGTTTCAGACTTGATTTCGCTCCTTAGACAGATGGGATCAGTGCTCTCTCTCCAATACATTCAGCACCTTAATACTCTTTATCCTTTCCTTTTATCTCTGCTTATTTCCCATCCGTTCCCTTTCTGCCAGACTGCATTAATTTGAATCCATGAGAGACTGGTTTTCCCTGCCTTGGAGAATTGGGGGGGAAAAAACAAACAAACAACCAATGGTTAACTTCAACCATATATTAGGGGGGAAAAGTCAGGCTGGGTTACCTCAAGTAGCTGCTTTAGTGCATATGGGGAGATCATTCCAGCCTCATTCTCCCCTCTAGTCCTTACTCCAGGGGTGGGGAACCTCAGGCCTGGGAACCAAATGTGGCAGACGGCAAGTTTTTATTTGCCCCTTTCCCGTCCCTACCCTCAAGCACTGAAAGACTAAGTTCAGAGTAAGGAAGCAAAGAGAAGGACATAAACACAATTATAGGGGATGGTTCCACAGCACAGATCCAGGATCTAGACCTTCCTCTTCCTGAATGAATGCACCACTTAAATGTTCCCCTGCCCCACCTTCTCTGCAGCACACACGCTTTGGGCTAATTTTCAAAGTGGTCCTTGGGAGAAAAAAAGGTTCCCCACCCCTGTCTTACTCACTGATAACTATATCCCCTGAAATTACTAGCCAAAAGTATGTTATAAGCCACAAATGGCATTTTCCTTATTTGTAAAATTCCACACAGAGGGTGGGGATCAGCTTGAATTGAGTTAAGAACAGCACATAAACAGCTTGCATCAAATACTTTGCTCCCTTCCCCCTCCCAATTAAGTTGAGCAAGATTTAGAATGTCTACAATACACAACTGGGCACATCTGATAATCTCATCATTAAACATGCTCTTCATCTTCATTTCTTTTCAAATTGATCAAGTTTCACTCATCATATTTAAATGCTGCTTAACAACAAAGATGCTAAAAGGAGCAGCTTCATGTTCCAACTAATTTCCAGATCAAAATACTGACAGTTCCTCAATACTGTACATCAGAAACATGTAAAGAATGCCAGAAAGAAGGACTTACATAAGGAAATGTATATTATAATCCTCAAAGACAATTCAGACCATATGGCAATACATATGGTTAAAAATATCCACTTGAACATAGAATCCCTGGTGTTTACAATCTAAATGTTAACAATCCTGGGGGGATAGCATGGACGTTGAAGGCATTACGCCATACAAGATAAATTTCCCTGCAACGTTGTTGATTTACACAACAACGTTACCCACGAGACGTGACACCGTGACACACGCTGAGTCTTGTATCATGTGAATCACCAAACTGTAAGGCTGAAGGCACCTCGAGGCTCATCTCGTCCAACCCTCTGCTCCTAGCTAGGTTATCCTCTCCCAATGGCACCCGAAACAGACGGGTTTTGAAAACATCCACGTAAGGAGATTCTGCCACCTCCCTGGACACCTTATTCCATTGTCCCAACAGCTCTTACTGTTAGCAAGTTTTCCCTAATAAGTTACCGAAATCTACATGGCTACAGTTGAAGCCCATTCATTCCTTCTTGTTCTACCTTCTGTGACTGTAGAGAACAAGCATTCCACCATCTTTTCGGTGGCCTCCATTTAGATATTTGAAAACGGCTATGTCATCCCCCTTGCGTCGTCTTTCCTCTAGGCAAAACGCATACCCAGTTCTTCAAGCCTTTCCTCATCGGACTTGTCTTCTGGCATCTTTACATCCATGCTGCTCGTCTCTGGTAAGTCTATATTCTTATTGAAGTGTGGTGCCTCAACCTGAACTCACTACTCCAAGTGAGGACTCACCCACTCCAAGCAAAGTGGCACCGCTCCCCTGTCGTGACTACAACATACCTGTTAATGCAGCCAAAGCGGCATCTGCCTTTTTAACAACACTTTTGCATCATTGTCTCATGTTGACATTGTCAGAACAGAACCGTACCACTGTCTCTTTTGCAAGGCTGACAACACTCCAATTGTCTTCAATTGAATTTTTAACGTTTAAAATCTTAGTGATAAGCAAAAGGCACTAGGACAACAGCCAATAATGTCAAATAGGTGAGGTGGGAAGCCTTTTCGCCACCCAGGCGCTGCTTTGAATGTTAGGACAAGCTGCAAGGACCATACAGGAGTTGGGATGGGGATGTTTAAGAGCTGCATTCAGTCATGGATCTATGCCATGGACACATCCTGTCCTTGAGCATATACCTTCATCTCTGTTCCCTTTCCCGGAGCTCAGCTTTTTAGTGGCTTGGGGTAGGAGCTTGATCCAAGAGCCCGATCTATGAACCCAACAGGGACCAAAGAAGAACTAGCCATGAGCTACATTTTGCTCCTGGCCTAGCGATTCCCCATCCCTTGTCTAGAGTATATTGTTATCATGTTGATCCCAATATCAGAGAGATGGGAGGCAAAGTTGTTAAGGTGCTCTCTTACTGTACCAACTTCTGTTGGTGAAGCCAAACAATTGTTTACAAGAGTGAATTAACTTTTAAAGAAAGACACAAAATGGTTCGAATTGTATCTTTTATTGGACCAAATGTTGGTGGAAATAAGCAAGCTTTCAGTAAAGAAAAAAAAAAGGTTACACTCCAGGACACCTGATAACCCTCCGGTGAAAATGTCTCCAACCACCACCACTCCATTTCTCATCTTCCAATCCTTGTGCTGGAAGGGAGTCTGTGCAGCACTTGGAGGGTGCTGGGAACTAAGATTCGTAACTATTCGCAGGGACCTGTTTTCACCATATTTTCCTCATTGGCTGCAATGAGGAAAAAACACAGTGAACATGGGTCCCTGATACTGGATACCAAAACAACAGACTAAATAAAGATTTGAGCTTCATGAGCAGTCATAAGAATGTGCAGACAAGCAGGTTTCTGTTAACGCACACACCTGCTATTTTCCCTCTCGGTGAATTGGAACAGTTTGAACTGTTAACGGCTCCCCCACCCGCACCCTGGTCGCTATCCTATTCTAATCAAACTTAATTAGCTGGGTTTTTTGTTCCACCTTTCTTATCGTTGCCAGAGGAAGAACTCTGTAGCTTGGAAGCTTCAATACTCGACGTTGGTCCAATGAAATACTGAACAGGTCGACACTTCACTACTTTAAGCCTCAAAGACAGAACCTGAATGCCATTCAGCACAAACATTTAAAATATCCACAAACGTAAAGGTGATGAACGTCTTAAATGAGGCAGTGACAAAAACATGTCAATTTCAGAGGAAGTGTTGAAAGTGTGCAAAGAAATTCTGATTCATGTGCCAGGTGCTATCTATGAACTGCAAACTAGATCAGCGTCTGGCGCTTCAGTGCTCTGATTAATTGGGGCCTTCATCTTAGCATTCCCAAACAGCAGCAGAAGTTTCCAAACTTCCGAGTCAGAAGAGGCTTGCCAAAGTCTTGAGGGCAATATAACACCTATTTATTTGGCCAGGCATTTAGTGGGAGGGGATCGGGTTCAGGGAGTATTTTAATAGAAATTATTTAATTTATATTTTTATGGGCTGTATTTTTGTATACATACAAACACAAAACAAATGTGTATTTATTTTTGTAACCTGCCTTGAGCCTCTGGGGGAAAGGCAGATTATGAATCTAAGCCAACCAACCCACTAATCAAGGAGTTGTGACAGCTAAGGATAGGGTCATGATCTGACATGACAAACTTTGCAAAGTCTGTTACTTTTGGGAGTCGTGGGATATTTAAGTCTAAAAACGAGATCATGTAGGCAAAAAGGCTGTTCTACAAAATACAGGCACTGTTTACCCAGCTACTTCATCACATCTACTTCCCAAAAAAGCTTAACCCTTGCTACCAAACAATCCAGTAGTTGGTTTCCTTAAAGCTACTTAACATCTCGCAGCGATGAGTTACCTACAAATAGTGAAGGTGCTAAGGCAGGGTGATCTTTTGTGAAAGTCAGCCTCATGACTGCAGAATCAAGAGTCGAAGTAGAGCAGGGAGCAGCGTGGATGCCAAGTCCTAGGCTGGGCAGCCCAGCCCTACTTGCCGTAGTTGCCCCTGCACTGCCAGCGCTAGACCAGGGGCTGCTAGACACACTAGGGAAGCGGACCAAGCAGCAGTAGCAGCCACCACTGGCAGAGCGACAGCTTCATACCAGCTCCGGGCATGGCTGCTGGGTTGGACTGCTCTCCCTTGCTCCTGGTGGTGATTGATACTAGTACGCAATCATGCTACCACTTAAGATTCCCCAGTGGTGACTGAGACACTGACTGATGTGTAGGAGAATCAGTAAGTGTGTCACCCCTTCCCCAGTGTCACTGCAGAAGCAGCCAGACCTCACTTCCATGGTACCCACAGGTCAGCTGCTGATGCTGTATTCGAGACAGACTGCTGCTTGGTTCCTCAGCCCCTCTACTGCTCACAGCTGCTGTGTGGCAACAGGTTTGGTTGGGAGCGGATGAAGAGCTTCTAGAAACAGCTGCTGCCTGGCTCCACACCAGCACCAGCTGCTCCTAACACTTGTGAGCTGGATCGAGCGGTTACCTCCCACACTTCCCTGGAAGCCGTAGGTGGTTTGGTTTGGGGGACAGGGGAAAAGAAGAGTACAGTTGAGCAAGCTGCCATTGTAAGCCAGACCCAGGCCTCTCCACCTGTCCATACCAGCATGCTCCTCCTGCCTTCTCTACCCATTGCACCCAAACCACCCCAGTTTCTGTTCCATCTCCCCTTCCCAACACCCTTACTGCTCCAGTTTCATGGCTCAGTCCTTGCATGCCAAGCCACGCCAGGGTGATTAAAGTTCTATAGTCAGAACTAATTATACAAATCAAATAAATTCACTTAGTTTAGCCCAGTCACAGAATTTGGGTTGTTCTGCTGTAAAATCTGGAATATTTTGGCACAGGGTACACAGGTCTCAGACTAGAAGATGCAAAAACATAGAAAATGCATTACTGCTTACTCCTCCGTGTGTAAGTTCACAGACTAGAGCATCAGAAGTGCCCTGCTGGGTCATACCAATGGTCCATCAAGCCAGCATCCTGTCGAACAGTGGCTACTCTGGGTCGTTTTGGAAAAGTACCTAACACGTCACAATGGTGTGATCCATTCCCTATTGTTCACGCCCAGTTCCCAACACTTAGAGGTTACATCCTCCAACCTACTTGGCTAATAGCCATTAACGTACCTATTCTCCAAGAGTGGTTAACAGGTGTTAGCCATCTTATGCTGTTCCACCAAGACTGTTACCCAACACACACAGCCTTGAAAAGAAACTTGAGGTCCCCCCCCAAACGCTCAAGCTCCTCCACTCCCCAAAGTTGTACTGTTCTCTACAAAAACACACTGAGACTGGGTAGTCCCCCTCCTGTGTTGGGCCTGGTCTATACAGGCAAGTTGGGGACTTTAAGCTCTGAAATGTAATTTGTATAGATAATAGATGGGGTGATCAGAATTTACTCACACCATCTATTAAGGTTTTAAAATTACATTGCAAGTTTCAAAGCCTCCAACTTACCTATATACACTTGATCCAATGCAGGGGGGGAGACAACCCTGAAACAGGCTCCCCCCAAGGGATATTTGGTAGCAAGCTCTCCCTCGAGGGGCCTGGAAGAAGGAAATACAGAATGGGTTAGTATTCATGGTCTCCTGGGAGTTTGGAAAGAAAATGTGGGAGAAAGGCAGAAGAATCACAGCATTCAAGCCAGTCAGAACTAGACTGAGCAAAATACAGCAGAACACACATTGGCAGGTTGACCAAAGTCAAACAACAAGCTTCTAAGATCAAGACAAATCACTAAATAGCCAGCCCCGCCACGGGAACTCTATTAAGACACTGTCCAAAATACATAAATAAGTAAAATAAATAAAACTTGCCAGATTACCAACACACAGGGAGTTAAAATCTCCTGTAAGGTACTGAGCTGTCCTACCTTGTTGGCACGGAGCTGCCTGTAGATATCCGTCTGCTGCCTTATGCGATACTCCAAGTCAGAAACCTGCGCTTGTAGCCACGTCCACCGGCAGATAATGGCTGCTCTTTCCATTGCCCACTGGCAGGCAGCTGGGTGTCGGCTGAAAAGCAAGAACTGCATATTAGGATTGCTTCTGTTTTCATTTCAGGGATGAGGCGCAAGAGTCAAAAGGCTTCAAGCAACACTGAACATGCCTCCCTTCTAGAAGAGACATACATATTTGCACGTCTACTCAGGAAAACAACACTCCCTCAAAAGGAAATACCAATTAAGTTTTCATCATCTACAGAGAGGACTTGCAGTGCATCTCCAGCCCTTGAGCCAAACATGCGCTGCAGGGGATAAGCACAAGGAGCATTAGTTGCTAGCATCTTCCTCAGCCACAACAGCGTTAAAAATGCTATTCTTCGTGGTGAAGAGACAAGTAACAGCTGACATCAGTAATCAGAAGCTGCAGTCGATCAAGGAGAAAAGCCCCACTGTTCCCACAGCTCCCTACAAAGGATGAGATTAAATCTTTTTGCAGGATAGGGGGATGGGTGAACCACATTTGATAGAAAGGACACATTTACTCATTTTAGTTTAAAAAGATGAAGTTTATATGGCTTGAATTAGAGCAATTAGACCCTTAAAGCTAGGACTCAAAATGCATTCCCCGCTGCAGGGTGGCTTCCCTCACAGAGGGAGGGAGGAATGTTGTGCTAAGGGGCTTGTGAGCCATGGAAACCCCCCGTCACACAGCAGGGTGGGAAGGGTGGCATGGGTTGCCTCCACTGGGAGAACACTGCTTAAATGAACATTAACCGCTTGGCACAAGCATCACAGCAAGCGCCCATCAATGATCATCTTCAATGGTGCATAAATTCTAACTAGGAATAAAATGCCCATTGCATAAGCTACTTCTCTGCAATCTCTACACTTACTGTAACCAAGTTCAGGGCTGTAAAAAACTAATCTTGCCTGGTTGCCTTTAAGCTAGGGAGTGATTTTCATAGGCTGAGCCCCCTTCCCTCGCTGCAAAACTGCAGTCCCAGCATGAAGAGTCGTCATCTTATGCCTGGCTAGTGAATTACGTAGGTCTGTTGTAGAGCCCTTTCCATAACTATCTATATCCATCCGGGCAAAGAACTCCTAGAACGAACAGGCTTCAGCAGAGCGGGGGGGGGAGTGGGGACCAGGAAGGGAGTTCACAGGAATAGATTAGCCAAGGAGGAGAGGAACTCGCAAGAGAAAGTCTGCCAGAAGGGAGGAGTTCCTGTGTGGACGCTGCAGAAGGAAGAAAGAAGGCGTCGGGCATTAATGTGGCTATTAATAGGTCTAGTCATTAGTGCTTCACTTTAAAGCAGGCACTGTTCAGTGCAGGAGGAGGAGAAATCAGGTTACGCTTTGCCTGAGGATTAGCAGATATAGTCACTATCTGAACAGGTCACAGGACTACATGTGAAAACAGGCCTGACATCCTACTGGCAGCCCCAAGAATTCTGCAGCCCTATATAAGAGACCACCAGCTATGTAGCGTCATTATAAAGCACAGGTGAAAGGAGCAAACCTATTGAATCAGAATGATCCGACCAGCAAATGCTCCTTGATCGATAAGCAGCCCCAAACTGCAAGAAGTTGGTTGCTTGGGTCGACTACACCCTGCTCGCAATTGCGGAAAGACCCACAACTGTTTATTTTGTCACCCATTTTAGTTCTACTATAAAGTAATTTGGAGAAACGGATGAACCGACTTCATTAATTCTGACTGGGGTCCTAAGACAGCATTTTCATCCATTTTACAGGAATTAACTGAGAATTTGCAGTTTGATGCAGAACAACAGAGGCCTGTCTGGAATTTTGGTCCAAAGGCTACATGGGTCCCAAAAAAGAATTAGCAATAGGTTATGAAAAGCTGACACTAGCTTTCCCAGTCCGTTTTTGATCAACAGCAGCCAACATTATTCAGTCACTAGCTTGCAAAAAAAGTCAGGATTTTGTTTTCAGTGTAGCAGTATGTTGCAGAACAGTTCAAAATCCATTAAAAAAATAAAAAATAAATCAACACAGTGAGACGCGTTCCGTGTCTAAACAGCTTGTTGCAGCTGGATGCAAACAGAACTACAAGCTTTCCTAACACACATTCCTTTTCCGATGCCTCGCAAAGAAATTAACAATCAAAATCCAGAGTGTCCTGTTGCAACAGCCCTCATGTACTCAACAAGGAGACAAAATTTAAAATGCAAAAGGAATTTCATGGAAGCACCACACGCCAACTTCTTTCATTTCTTTCCTGGAATTATACAGCTGGGCACTGCCTGATCCAAGCCCTGAATAAACACAACTAGAAGAAAGGACGTCATTTAAAGGCAAGTACCTTCTTCAACTCCGCCCCCCCCCCCCCAATCGATTGTTCATTTACCTTTCTCCTTCTGGTGTTGCATCCTTCAGGATCCCCCTCCTCCTCTGTAACAAAGCTGAGCACGTGCACCTGCAACTTCTCAGCTTCTTGGATGTGTATCCTTGTCTCTCCCTATGTGTACTTCCCTTTGCCCAAGCTAGACTCTAAGCCCCTCTAGAATCATGATTGTTCAGCGCCAGTCAGTAATCCATCCCTCTGTCTTTGCTTCTTTTCTATAAAATGGGGCTACAGTATATACTTCTCTTATGCAGGTGTGGGAGATAAATTCAGTAGGGCTTGCAAGGCATTAGTATATTTTTGGACTTCTAGTTTGACACTAATTGGTCAGGGACACGTGACTACTCAGTTTCTCTCTTTCCTTTCCCCCTTTTGTTTTTAAATGGCTTTTTTATTGTATGACTTTATAAAGCCCTCCGGGTCTCATTTAGCGGTGGGGGCACTATAGAAACAACATTATTTATTATCTGCATGTTTTCTCTTGTTAAATACCCTACTGTCAATATTTTAGAGCATAACCCTGCAAAGACAACGCTGTCACAAAAAGATAATAATGGGAGGGAATAAAAATTACTAGGCTGTGTAGATCTCTCCTATGCAACTAAGGATTACTCTCTCTTTTTCAGCTCTTCATGTTTAAAGTTAGCTCCTTCATCAATGCACAGTAGACAGTCTTGCTGCTGCTTTCCATGATGACTGGCTGAACTGATTTTCAGTACCTGCGAATGACTTGTAGGTTACTAAAACAGAAGCTAGAAGCCAGTCCTTGATATCATTTGGGAAACGCTAATTCATTTCATGTTCCAAACACGCAAACCAGAGGAGGGCCCAGGCCAAAGACTGATGCAAGTGCTTTAAATACACAGCACCAATCACCGTGCAGCTTTCTTCGTATTCTGTAGGCTTGTAGAAAGTCACCACCTTCCTGTCTGCATTTCCAGTTAACGAAGGAGAACTTTCTCTATTGTCTACATGATGGCAGTGGCTCCGTGCCTGTGACAATGGCCACAATCCACAAACCCCTTACTCGGGAGTTGCCCCAATGAAGCCATAGGGCATGACGTTATCTATAAGCCTTTAATGGGATTACTCTAGGGTAAATGGTTTGCAGCCCCGGTGCCTTTTGGGTCTGTGATCCGCAGAAGATCGGTGTGGGATGAAAACAAGCTTGTTTGGTGTTGCCATCTTAGCTTCCCAACTAAAACGTTCAGCTTTCTCTCAGCATTCAATAAAGGGATGTGTTCCCTCTTCCCTGTGCATCCTTATTGATGGGGTCACCATCTGCCCCGTTCCCCAAGGCCGTAGCTTGGGCTTCATCTTCAACACTCACCTTTCCTTTAAACCTCACATCGACTGTTGCCAAGTCCTGTCGCTTTGCCCTCCACAACGTTGTTCAGATTCACCCCTTTCTCTCTGTCTCCTCAGCCAAAACCCTTGTTCACGCCATGGTCACCTCTCGCCTTGACTACTGCAGCCTCCTCCTTACTGGCCTCCCCCGCTTTCCCCTGTCCCCCCCCCCCCTTATCTCCATCCAAAACTCCACTGCTAGGGTCATCCACTCAGCCCGTCCCTTCGACCACATGTCGCTTCTCCTCGCTTCACTGGCTCCCCCTTCCCCAATGCATCCTTCACAAACTCCTGGTGTTCACGTACAAATCCCTTCACAAGCTGGCTCTTCCTTACCTCTCACCCCTAGTCTACTTACACACTCCTGTATGCACTCTGCGTTCCTCCTCTGCCCCCTCCCTCGTCTCCCCTGCTCCCCTAAGCGCCTTCGTCCCTTCTCCCTTGCTGCCTCCCATGCCTGGAACTCCCTCCCTCCCCACATCCGCCTCGCCCCCTCCCTTCGCACCTTCAAATCCCTCCTCAAAACCCACCTCTTCCTCGCCACCTTTCCCAACGCCTGCTAGAACTTTCCTTTCAATATTTGCTGTCTGCCCTCCCCGCAGACTCCTGCCTAACCGCAACCAAGCCAAGCACGTGAACCTGAGACATCTCATCCACTTGAATGTAATTTATCCCTTGTCTGCCCCTATGTCCCCTCTCGTCTCCCCCTCCGTGTCTATTAGATTGTAACCCGTAGGAAGGGACCGCATCTATCTTATTGTTCTGTAAAGCACCAGGTACACAGCTGGCGCTATACAAATGCTTATAATTATAACACACAACAACAACAACAACGATACTGGACTATAGGTCTAACAAATATGTAAAGCTAAAGGTTAAACATGTATGTAATGTTAACAACTGGAAAATCATTTCATGTAATGTAAAACAGAGATAGAGACTCACTCCAGGAAATGGAGGGGCACAAAGACAAGGATGGATGTGTATTCACTGAAGACACTAGACAGAAGCCCCATGGAGTTTCAAATGAATCTGCATGTCTTTCTGTTTGCCTTTCTGTGAATGCGACTGTGAACACGAAGTCTCCAGGCTTCTCCAGGCAGGAAGAATAAAACGAAGGGATTGCAAAGGTATTTAAGGGAACATCTTTGCTATCAGAGACAACTGGAAGTCAATTCAACCACTGACTCGCTGAGTCTAAGACCGAGCCGGGGGGGGGGAGGGGGGGCGTGCAAGAGCCTGCTTTCCAGCCAGTTTTGCTGAAGCGATGCATTGAGAGAAGATCTTTGCTTTCTACCAGTTAAGAGAAAGTGCCCAGCCCCAACATCAGCCTGAGAACGAATTCAAGTGCATGGACTTTCTATAGGGTAAGATTTATCTAGGGACTCACCCAGTCCAGATTAGGAATGCGTTATTTACTTTTGGTTTTAATTGCCACTCTGTGCTCAAACTATCTTTGCTTATGTAACCAATAAACTATCTTCTTTCTTAAGTGCTTTCGGCTGTTGTACATTGGGGATCACAATCTGAGTACTCGTGCCCTCAAGCACATGTGAACTCGGAGAGATAGTGTGTAAACGGGAAGTTCTGGGAAATTGGGAGACAACAGTATTATCCCCTTTGTAGAACTGAATCAGCCAGAGAGAGAACTGGTTCAGGTGGGCTGCAAGTGAGGGAAACTGATTCACCCAACCCAGGAAAGTGGGGTGCTGGACCCCAAACCCCGTGACAGGATGGGTGTCAAAAGCAATGTACAAACTTGACGTATAAATATTTCTGAAGCAGGGGGGGGAAAAAAGTCTGCCTTGGGCCTTTGAGTCAAAGAATCTGGTTAATTTTGAATCCCTACTTTGCCTTGAGGCAGATGTTTCAAAGTATTCTCACTCTCTTACAACTAAATAGGCAGATTTGGTCACAAAGTTAGCCAGCCAGGGGCCATGGAACATCGCTTCCCCCCACTCCCCCTTGCGGGGGTGGGGCCTGGGGAGGGCTCCTTCTGGGCCCCATAACACCGGGGGCGGCCAGGGGAAGCGTCGGAGGCATCTGTTGGAGGGTCCCAGAGGCGGCGCTGAGATCATCCCAGCAGGCAAGATCCCCCTCACCCCCCCGACAAAGAACAGTGGCTGGTACTGGGGGTGGCAGTTGGCCAGTCAGGAACATCGCTCCCTCTCCCCACCACCTCCTTGCGGGGTGGGGCCTGGGAGGGCTCCTTCTGGGCCACTCCCCATAACACCAGGGGCAGCTGCCGGCCGTGCCATGGGCACGCGTCGGGGGCACGGCTCGAAGGGGCACGATCAAAGGGGCCTGCCCTTCGGTCGTGCCTGAAGGAGTCGCTGGTGGGGATGCCCAATGTGAGGTTTCTACTGGTGAAAGTTGCGAGGAGGCCTTCCTCTCCCCCCGGTGAGAGAGGGAGAACTACCCCTGGTGGCAGCAGGGGATGGAAGGATGGATG
This sequence comes from Sphenodon punctatus, assembly GCA_003113815.1. Classification (NCBI taxonomy): domain Eukaryota; kingdom Metazoa; phylum Chordata; class Lepidosauria; order Sphenodontia; family Sphenodontidae; genus Sphenodon; species Sphenodon punctatus. Next base: position 694,179 of record QEPC01015304.1, on the reverse strand, counting down.
GTTTGATACAGGTAGAGTGGGTGTTGGGATGGGTTAGTAATGCCTAGTGTTAGATATTATTGAAATGTTAAATGGGAGGGTAGGATTTTCTTGTGTGTTGGGTTTCCCCTGCGCGGGATAAAACCCCTAATATTGTATTTATTATTGATGTGAGCCGCCTCGAGCCGACTTTGGTTGGGAGAGCGCGGGGTATAAATAAAAGACGAGATGAGAGGTATATTTCCGCAAACTAATTTCACAGTCCCTGCGTCGCTGGAGAAACAATGGAAACTGTAGCATACACGAAGCTCAAACATGTTTACCGCTACTATTGATCATTTCTAAAGCCTTAGCCATACGCAGCACTTTACCGCCTCAACTTTTGCAAACAGGTCCCTGCCCAGTTGGTATACAATCCATGATGGACAAAGATGAGGGGAAACGCACAGGAAAAGACAGACACACACATTCCCATTTTACAGATGGGGAACGGAGGTTGACTTGCCCAAGGCCACCCAGTGAGTTCATTGGCCAAGGGGAGATTCGAACCCTTATCTCCAAGGTCCAAGTCCAGCACCTTATCCACTACACCACACTGGCTTTCACAGTTCATTACTCTCATCTTTAGCATCATTCCATCATTGCTAGCACCAGCAGAGCTGCACCAGCAAGGAGGTAACAAGCTACAGAATTTACATGTGTGGAAAAAGCAATGAATACATCTTGGACCAGGAATAAGACCACAGTAGAGAAGAATCTGAACTCAGCACCTCCCATTATCTAACCACTTCGTTCATTCATCCGAGCCAAGGAGCATCACTGCAGTAAGTTTAAAAACGAAACAAAAACCATAAGCCCTCCCCTCTTTACTTTTGGGAGTGTAAGTTCTACCCCGTTTCCTGTTATAACGTTGGCCGTGATTCAAGGTCTCGGGCTGCATGAAGTTGAGAACAACATTTGAGAATCCTTAAGCCTCATACTTTGCCTATGGTTTAAGGGTTAATTATTGTATTTTTTTTTTGCTTAGAGTCTTCTCCCTCAAAATCTAAGCTTTCACTGGAAGCAACAAAGTAGTTCCTAGCGGAAGAGACATCATAAGGGAGTTACAGAAATAATGTTCTTTTAAACCAGCCATGCAGAAAACAGCATTCTGCTAAAAACAGCTGCTGCAAAGGTATGCACTTTTCCATTTCTTCTCCTTCAGAAAGACTGATGAACTAAATAGGAGTCCTTTAACTACAAGGATTTTATGAAAATTTTTAATACTATTAAGTCCCTCTCCACTCAACCGAGGTCATGTTTGATAGGCAAAGTAAGGACATGCCCAATAATTTCACCCGGTAACAAAAGCCCTATCTACTACAAAGTGAAACTGCTGCAAATTCAGCCTTCCATCTTTTAAAACAGCTATGGAGCTCTTTGACATTGCAAGATTCTGTGAGTAAGAACCGTGCTGTCACAGCTATTTTAAAGGGCCTAACATAGTTGTGGTAGTATAGAATTTGCCTCATGCAGGACGTGTCTGAAGCAACAACCCAGAGAAATAAAATGTTGCATTTAAGTTTTTCCCTCTAGGAGGCTGTCAAAGATAATTTGATAAGCTCTGGATTTCAAACTAAGCATTTAAGCATAGGTGCTTAAAAGGTAGTTTCATAGAACTGAATTATAAACACTTATGCCCCAAACTAGTTTACAGATTTCACAGTTGTAAAGACAACTCCCTATCTGCAATACACATTCCACTGCACCGTAACCAAGGAACAAACATTCCCAGCACATTCAAGCGCACTAAATTAGACACTGAAAATAATTTTTCATGTACATTCTAATTGTTAAAAGATTTACAGCCAATACGCACTGACATTTAAAGTCAAACTTCAATGCTGCAATGTCCATGAGATTTCCCCAGAAGAAAGCACAAATGATCATATACTGCACAATTCTACCTGATGTTTCAGCATGTGGTGGGAACCTGTGCCCGATACAATACTAATATTTTTATAGTGATTTCAGTGTTCAAAGTGCTTTGCAATCCTTACCTAGCTCACCCTCACAACTGCCTTGTGAGGTAGATTACATGCAGCCTTCGGATGAGGTTGAGAGAGGGTTCGGCGTGCATGGTCGTCAATACGCCAACGACACACAACTCTACCTCTCCTTTTTTGCAGACTCAGACCCGGCAGTCTCAATGTTCACCCAGGGCTTGGCGGCTGTGGGGGACTGGATGAGGGCCAGTCGTCGGAGGTTGAATCCCGACAAGACGGAAGTGACGTTGGTGGGCAAGACTGAAGGGGTGGTAGCCCCTGTCACTGACAGGGTTTCCCCGCCTTTAGCCACTAAGGTCTGTAGTCTGGGAGTGCTCCTCGAATCACAGTTCCGTCTGGATTCCCAGGTGGAGGCTGTGGCGAGAGGAGCATTTCACCAATTACACCTGGTGTGATGGCTGCGGCCGTACGTCTCAGACTCCAATCTGGCCACCATTATCCATGCCTTTTACCTCTAGATTGCCCAATTGGGTTCCTTACCTGGGAACTGGGATTCTAGTTGATGAACAGGGAGATCAGTCGGACAGAGGGTAATGCCTTGCATTGACCACTAGGAGGCAGCACTAAGCTGAAAACGCCTGTTAGCTCTCCAATTGTCGAAAGCCGTAGAGTAGAACCTAAACAATAGAGAACCTCACTATCTATGGATAAACCACTAACGCCCCTATCGGGACTACAAAAACCAAAGGGAATAAAAATTAACACTTCACGTTGCTAAAGGCAGAATGCCTATCTGGAAAGAGTACCCTGTATCCAAGAACCTGCAGTGGGCCGGCTGACTTACCTCCTTGTTCATCAACTAGAGTCCCAATTCCCAGGTAAGGAACCCAATTGGGCATTCTAGTGGATGAAGTCTGGTAAGTCAGACAGAGGGAGGTAACAAGCAGTTGCGTCGGCTTTGGGAGGGATAGCTGCGGGGTATCCGCCTAACTATTGAGAACTAGTGTAGAACCCCTTGGAGGATACGGCATCCGAACGCCGCCTCCGCAGATTCCAGAAGGTCTATCTTATAGTGCCACGTAAAAGTGTGCATTGACTTCCATGTGGCAGTCCTGCATATCTCAGCATAAGAGGCCCTCACGCGGAAGGTCCAAGTGGCCGCTGCCGCCCTGGTTGAATGAGGGAGCATTCTTGCCGGCGAGGAAAGCCCCACCGCTCTGTAGGCCTCCTGAATACAGGAAGAAACCCAGTGAGATATCACCGATTTGGAAGCCTTTCTACCGCTCATCCTCGGATTATAGCTGACCAAGAGGGTGGAGGACTGTCTGAATTGGGCAGTCCTATCCAGATAAAACTTAAACGGTGGCACTCTCTCAACGTTAGGAGGGCGTTACTCTAAAGGATGTCTCGGTCAAGGACAAAAGGATGGCAGGGACAGCTCCTGCCTTCTATGAAATGCAGAGTTCACTTTTGGAATGAAAGCTGGGTCCAGCCTTAGGGATACCGATTCCCTCTTGAAGGTGCATAGTGCTGGGTCCATAGAAAGGGACCCTAGTTCCGATACCCTACGGGCCGAAGTGATGGCTACCAATTGTAAAAAAAAATAGAGGGAAATTTCCCTGAGAGGCTCAAAAGGGGGGCCCCATGAGAACCTAAAGAACAATGTTCAGGTCCCAAGAAGGAAACCTATGGACCACAGGAGGGGCTATTTGTTGTGCTCCCATCAAAAACCTTTTGAGGTGAGGATGCGCAGCAAATCTTTATGCATTTGTCGCTAGGGTACTGTCAATGGCTGCTAGCTGCCTAGCCAGGGTATTGGGCCTAAGTCCCTTGTCTACTCCACGCTGAAGGAAGGCCAAGATGTCTCTGACGGCGAGCGGGACGGAACCTTGTTCAGCATGCACCATGCAGTGAACGCCTTCTAGCAACTCTGGTAAATGCATCTGGTGGAGGCTCTCCTTGATGCCATCATGGTGGTTACCACTGTTCTCGGGTAGCCGAACTGTGCGAAGACGTCAGATTCAACCTCCACGCTATCAGCTTGAGGAGACTGGGGTTGTCGTAGCATATTGGACCCTGAGACAAGAAGCCCCCGAGGAGTGGCAGTTGGTAGAATGATCTCTCCGACAGGCTCAGTAGATCCTCAAACCACAGTCTGCGAGGCCAGAAGGGGGCCATCAACACCAGGCGGACCCTCTCCATCTTGGTTTTGACTATAGTTCTCTGAATTAAGGGAAATGACGGGAAAGCATAGAGAAGACCTGCTGACCATGGCTGGGAGAGAGCGTCCACCACCACCGCCTTTGAGCAGTGGTGTCTGGAGAAGAATCGTGGACACTTCGCATTATCCGGGGACGCAAATAGGTCGAAGGATGGGTTCCCAAATCTGGCTGCCAACTCCTGGAATACAGACTGCTTGAGTGATCATTCTCCTGGCTGTATGGTTTCCCGACTGAGGCAGTCGGCCTCCACGTTCACTATGCCCCGTATGTGGCAGGCTGACAGGGATAGGACTCTGCCCATTTGAAGAGACGAGTAGCCTCCCTGTGGAGAGAGACTGACTTCGACCCCCCTTGGTGGTTCACATAGGCAACCGCAGTTACGTTGTCTGACAAAACTTGTACATGGCGCCCTTGGATCTCCCCTGCGAAGGCTAGTAGGGCCCTGCGAATTGCTGACAGCTCCAGCCAATTGATGCTGTGCCTCTGGTTCGTGTTCGACCAAAGACCCCGAGTCTCCCTGCAGTTGAGGATGGCTCCCCAGCCCCTTAGGTAGGCGTCCGTGGATATGGTCACCCGATGTGGTACGTCCCGCTGCACTCCTGAGTTGAAAAGGTCGGGTTCTAGCCACCGACTGAGTGCCTGATTGTGGTGCGGTCCATTCGGGTAGTGACAGTCATGTTGGATGTCAGTTGCAACTGGAATGGCCTCAGGAACCTCTGGAGAGGTCTGGCGTGGAATCTGCTCCACTGAAGGTGTACGAAGCATGAGCCCCAGGTGGCGTGCCAGTCTCTGGATAGATACTTGTGTCTAGCCTAGGAGTTCTCGAATCAAGGACCTGATCTTGTCCTGTCGGCTATGGGGAATGAACAGTTTTACTAGATGAGTATCCACGATGACCCCTAGATGCCACAACCTTTGTGTGGGGGAGAGGTGGCTCTTGTTGTAGTTGATCATGAAGCCGTGCCCCTCTAGGTAAGCTACCGTCTTGCTGACATGGGCCTGGCACAGGTCCTTGCTGTTGGCTTTGACGAGGATGTTGTCCAAGTAAGGGAATACGGCTATGCCCAGGAGTCTGAGGTTGGCAATTAGAGGTATTAGCACCTTTGTGAAGGTCCTTGGTGCTGTTGCCAGGCCGAACGGAAGGGCTCAGAACTGCCAATGGTGTTGTCGGTAGAGGAAGTGTAACCATCGCCTGTGGGCTGGATGGATCACGATGTGCAGATAAGCATCCTTCAGATCTATCGACACTAACCAGTCGCCGGATTGGAGGGAGGGCTATCGAGGACAGAGTCTCCATGCAGAACTTTTGGATCCTGAGAAATCTGTTCAACTATTTCAAGTCCAGGACCACTCGCCAGAGTCCATTGCGGCATCTTTCAGAAAGGCGTTGGCCATAGTAATGTTGCTGGCCATTTTGTTCACCATAGGTGGACTGACCCCGGGACCCTTGCTGAGCTTAAACCACTTCAGCACTGCCCTGGAGGCATAGGAGGCTGTGGTGGTAATTTGAAGGTGGGAAAGGGCCTCATAGCTTCACCTCAGACCCACATCTATGCCCTTGTCCGTTGGCTCCTTGGGCAAGAGGTCCCCTTCGGCTAGGAAGACCGATTGACAGGCCAGGAAAGAGACGGCTGCGTCTACTCTAGGAGTGGCAAACAGATCGTCACAGCTCCTGTGGAAGGCGTACAGCGTCTGCTGTGCCTTGGACAGCCTTGAGTGCCATGTAGGCAGTTACCATTGTGCCCTAATAATTTTCTCAAAGACTTTGTCCATATGGACTCCCTTGCTAGCGTCCAGTCTGGGAATATAATCCCTGTCAGTCTGACTCCTCTAGGGAGGAATCGGAGGCCTTCTTGTCTTGGGCTTTGGGGGTGATACGCAGCACCCGGGAGGCCCTCCGTAACAGTTTGGGGCCTAAGCCTGAGAGGAGCTCCCTACCCAGCTCCAGAGGTTGCTGCTCTGGGGTCCTGGGTAGCCTCTGATTGGGAAAAATCCTCCTCCTCTCCGGAGGTGTCCCACTCAGCCCATTGCCCATGGTTACCACCCTTGTGGGTGCTCTGGTTTTTTCTCCTTTTAGAGGCCGGGGGAGGGGAAACCCTCCTTTAAGAATCTGAGCCGGTCCCTTCAGACTGTGCTAATTCCGAGGGCCCTTCATCCCCTGAGGAGAAACCCATAAGCTCCCTAAGGGGTATTTCATGCCTCTTTGCGCCTCTAGGGGCTTTTTGCTTGCCCTTTCCCACCATTTTTGGAGGCACCTTTAGCTCGTTGAGAGTGCGGCTCTGAGGGGGATTTTTCTCTCCTGCGGCGGCGGCGGCGGGAGCGGGCCTGACCTTTACTAAGGCTCTGAATGGCCTGGAGCATGCTCTGCATCATTTTGAGCTGCAGGTGCTGAGCAGGATCTGGGCCTGCGCGGGGTCTTACTGTTTGGTGGGAGGCTGATGACTGAGCCCCCTCCGAGTCAGATCCACTCCGGGAGACCCACTGGCCCTCGTGCACCGAGTCAGCTGTATCCGCTGCTCGGGCCACTCCCGGCTGGATATCCCGGGTCTCGGCAGGCACTGCGCCTGAGCGGCGCCTGGTTTTGGCGGTCTCCACCGTCTGGAACGGCCCCCCGGCAGCCGCACTCAAGGGTCCGTACCCGGAGGCCGGCCCTGGCTCACAAGCGGCAGGTCTGTGTGCTAAGCTGTGAAACCCTATTGGGCTTCAAGTCCAGAGTTCCTAAACTCTCTCTCAAAGTCTTTTGGGTCCGCCTCGCGTCCCTCAGACGGGCCAGAAGCGGAGCCCTGGTGCGACGCGCCTCCTAGCTCAGAGGCAGACACTAAACTGGAGAGCGAGAGAGCAGAGCCTCCCTAACAGGCGCTTTCAGCTTAGTGCTGCCTCCTAGTGGATGATGCAAGGCATTACCCTCTGTCCGACTTGCCGAACTTCATCCACTAGAATAGACTATTGTAACGCACTCTACGCGGGACTACCCTCGGAGACGGTCCAGAGGCTGCAGCTGGTGCAGAACGCGACTGCCTGTCCCCTAACGGGGACGGGTCATTGCAAGCACATCGCACCAGTACTCTGTTCCCTGCACTGGCTGCCCATTATCTTCCAGGCCCAATTCAAGGTGTTGGTAGTTACCTATAAAGCCCCAAACGGCCTGGGCCCTGCTTACCTGCGGGATCGCCTCAGGCCCCAGGTCATATTGCGGCCCCTGCAGTCGGTCGGGCACGCCCAACTCTAAGTCCCCCAGGTTTCCCGAGTGATGACGTTCTCGGTGGCTGCTTCCAGGAATTCCCTCCCGATGGAGGCCTGCCTGGCCCCAGACCTCCCCCTTTCCGAAGACTGTGTAAGACCTGGCTGTTTCACCAGGCCTTTGGAGAGGGAGACGGGTAGGGTGGGTGGGGGGATTGGCTGCCCTTTTAGTATATTTTTAGTATTTTGAATTAATTTTAATTGTGAATGATGTGAATATGTTAAATTATGGACTGCTGGTTATGTGCGCTGAGAGCTGCCCCGAGGTGCTCTGTGAGCAGGAGGGTTGTGGAATAAAAGAAAATTTAAATAAATAAATTATTATTCCCATTTTACAGATGGGGAACTGAGGCTGAGATACCATGCAATATACCAGGCCTTCGGAGGGGAGGGGAGGCTTTTTAATCATTTATATTTGATGATGTTTTTATGTGTTTTATTACTGTTTTATTTGCTGTGAGCCACCCCGGGATGCCGTAGGCATGGGGGGGGTGGCCAATAAATATAAAGAAATAAAAAATAAATAAAATACCAGGGTGGGTAAAGTTGCCAGCCCCAAGAGCCATGTACCAAGATCTACATATGGCTGAGAGCCACAAGACATGCGCACCCCACATGCCCCTTGGAAGCATCTCCCAGGCTGAACTTGCCCCTTCGCTCCCGCTTTGTGATTAGCTGGCGAAGCAGCGCTATGTGGTCCCGGCTGCTGAGATTCTGAGAAATGTCTGTAATTCGGCTGCTGAGACTTGCGTACAATTGAGACAAACGACCATGAAGGCAGCCTGGGGCCTGGCCAAGAGCTGCATGTGGCTCCCAAGTCATCCTGCAATATATTGATATCAATACTACCACCAATAACAACGTCTCTAGCGCTACTAGGCATGAGCAGCACTTTACAGTCACAGATTTTCAAAGGCAGGTGCCTGCCCAGTGGGCTTACAATCTAAGATAGACACAGGTAAGCAAAACATAGTATACACACACACACACTCCCATTTTACAGATGGGGAACTGAGGCTGAGAGATTGCGACTTACCCAAGGCCACCCAGTGAGTTCATGGCTAAGGCAGAATTCGAACCTAGCTTCCCAGGTCCACGTCCAGCACCTTCTCCACTACACCGATGCTGAGAGTGTGACTTGCCCAAGGCCACCCAGTGAGTTCATGGCTAGGGTGGGATTTGAACCCTGGCTACCCAGGTCCAAGTCCAGCACCTTCTCCACTACACCACCCTGACTCCGAAATGAACTGTAGCTTTTGCAGCTGCAGCTTTTGCTACTGCCTCTCAACCGCGAGTTCACTTCAGTGACCTTTTCTAAGGCTTTGCTATGGTCATCTGATCAGAAACATGTATCTCCCTGTTACACACGTAGGAAGTCGCCACACTGCCATAAAGAATTGGTGTTAGACAACTTATTTAGTAAGTAATCCACTGCACTCATGATCCTATCAATGTTGGCCTGTTCAACTGCATCAGCAGTGCACTCAAGAGGAAAAGTTTTCCATTCTATGAAAGGCAGTAAAGTTTCCCAAAATACCCTGGTGTAGAATCAAAAGTTTCCGTTTCTTCCTCCCTTGATGTTGTACATATCTTGGTTCCAGTTTGTGAATACTGAGATCAAGTTTCTGATTATTTGATACTCAAGAATCCTCATTCGGACAGCAAGCTCCCATAAACCAGACTGCTCTGTGGAGTAGGAGGCCTCATCATGAAAGAGCACATTAAACCTTTGGTCCAAGTTTCAATAATGATAACTATCATTAGATAAACAGCATGTGCAGCTGAGTATTCCAATGCTTGAGTGTACATTACAAGGTCTCCAACAACGAAACTCTACTCTTAAGTGTTCTTCCAAATGTAATTAAAATAAGCTAATTAACTGGTTTTATTAACCTGGTTTATATTTTCCTTCTGAAACTGTAGAGAAGGTAATAGCTTTAATAACAAGAACAAGAGAACAATTCTAGTTAAGATCTTAGTGCCTTGTATAATCATTTACACTTGCTGTTGGAAAGCTATCTTGTATATTGTGACTAAAAGTGGCAGTTGCCATTTTATGCATTTATAAGCGGCCAACGAAAAGCCTAGTCAATTTAAAAAAGAAAAATAATTTTACATCATATTTGGTTCCTTGTTCTCCCTGCTAGTGTTCCATTTTCAAACTTATTTCTGTCCTCTGCTGCCTCTGTGCGAGAGATTCAAACATGGGGAAACATCTTTTTGCCAAATGCGATTTTCCTTCCTCTCAACCTTTATATATTTAGTTGCAGGTGTGCTTTCCCAACATCTTATTTATTTATTTATTAAAAAATGATTGTTGGGCAATATTTTGAAACAAGCTTAAATTCCAAAGTGCCTCCACAATTAAGAACATGGCATTTTCCAACTGTCCCTTGTATTCTGGGAATACTGCATTTACAGCATTCCCAGTTACACGACCCATGCCACTTAGCTAGAAGTTCTCCACCCTTTCAAAACAAATGGCCCAAAACAGGGTTTTTTCAATCTTTGTATCCACCCTGCCGACATATTTAGCTTTTTCATTTTTCACTGATCCTCAGTGCAAATTACTGAGAAGCAGCAAGCTTTTAAGTTCTTTTAATCTCTAACTCAATTCTGGTAGTTTCATTGTAAGTAGTTTAGGAATTATTTTTTCTTACTATTTAGGCTAAAATCCCTTATGGAGCACTAACTTTCTGTTCTCTAATTGGAAATAGATTTCCTATCTTATAACTTACTAGATTTCTAGCCCACCCTACCCTGAGGGCCCTGAGGAACTACATCAAGACAAGTTAAAAGCACTAGAAAAACAGATTCAAACATATCCTCCCCCCCCACACACACCGATTCTCCCCCTTCCCGGCATTTTAGAAGGCTATACTGGAGTGTCCTGGGCTGAATGTAAAAATACTATAATAAGGTGGCTTTCCTGAACCCAATTACTTGTCTTGTTTCTTCAAGTACCCTACAAATTATCTCCAGTTTAAATTTAAACCGTGTTTAAAAAAAAAAATCAAACTTCGTTTTATCACATTTGGCTCATTTCCATATTGTATATCCATAACAGTCCGACAGCCAACTGTCTGCATGAATTGGGGGAAATACTGCACTAATTTCTTCACAGACAAGAAACTGCTTAACTTAGAATTTAAACTAACTACTTTCCGGAAACAAACATGTCTACCTCTTTGGGCTCGAAGATGAGTTTTTCCAATATATTTCAGCCATGAGATCAAACGGTTAAAGTGTTATCTACACTGGTCAGCAGTAATTCTTCCACACACCATTAACTCAGAACTGAAACCAGTTCTAGTGTTCCTCCAACCAACCAACCACACGCTTTAGAGTAAGACAAGACTGCCGTTGGCCCACATACTGTTACGTACCAAACAATAGACCAATGAAACTCAGAGTAGTTTGTATATCAGAAAACGGTTAATGAACTGCAGAAAAGAAAGCCAGGTCGCTTTCGATTGCCTGGGGTAAGGTAACGTTCATTTGTTTCTAGTGAAGCTTGAAATTCTGACTTTGGTCAGACAGACGTTTACACGAAATCCAGGTTTTGCCAAGTGGGCTGACTGAAACCCAAGATCAACACACTGGCTACAAAGTCTTCATGGTCTAGCTATCATCTGCCTGCACTGCCAAGATGAAGGGGACACCCATGTTTCACTCTAAATACAAGCTGTGTTCAGAAGACACCAGAATTCACCGGACTTCATTTTTGTTGATAATCTCATGTCAAAGCAGACCAGCATTTACTGATGCAAACTCCCTCCTTATCTAGTACAAACCACTTCCTTCAAGTCAGAATGCAAACTAACTTGCAAGCATTCCCCCGTAGGTATTTCCTCTCACTGAATTTCAGCTATAGATTAGCAATGCTTTCCTCTTAAGGGAAAGTCTGCTTCCTGATTATTTTTATTACTGCAACAGTACACTGGATCAAACAGTTTACAGAGAGCAGTAGTGCTTTAATCTGTTACGGGGGGGGGGGGGAAGATGCGTGTTTTTAAAAAATGGGTTTCTAGCTTAAGTAAAAAGGGGTTTAACACACCTCTCTAGGTCAGAACCACAAGTGGGGTTTGCAATCCAATACTTTAACTGCTGTTATTTGGAGCATTATAAATCAAGTCTCAAAATGAGGTATCAAAGGGAAAAAAGGTAACCACTGCTCTAGATCCCCATCGGCAATACAGCTTCAGGCCCGTCCTTCAGTCAAACAGAAGTACTACATTTAAACACACTAACCTAATTACGCAACAAATTGACAGTGCAGAAAGAGGAGGGGGGAAGGGAGGAAAATATTTAAGGTATTTACTCTCATTCATGTGCCAAATGTGCTATTGCCTTTCGGTTTCTTTCAACATCAAGCCGTCTGTAGAACAGAGGTTTCTAAGCAGTGGGTTGGGAGCGTGCTCTCTGGACTGGGGTTACGATCCCAACTGATCTACTTTACATGAATTTGTTACTATTTGGGGTCGTAGGATTATACGTCTCAAAGTGGGGTCACAATTGAGAGCCGTTGCTGCAGACACAAACCACAATCCTCAAAGCATTTACTTCAGAGCTGCTACATTAGAACACAAGAAGTGCCATAATGGGTCAGACGAACGGTCCGTCAAGCCCAGCATCCTGTCTCCGACAGTGGCCATTCTCAGTTGCTTCAGAGAAGTACTCAACGGCCATAATGGAGTGATCCATGCCCTGATGTTCACTCCCAGCTCCCAAAGGTCAGAGGTTAATTCCCCCAGGCTACTTGGCAAAGAGACATTAATGGACCTACTCTCCAAGAACTTAACCACACTTTTTAAAACTCAGCTATGCTACTGGCTTTGACCACATCCTCTGGCAACAAGTGCCACAAGTTAACTATGGTGGGTGGGGGCTATTTGCTTTAAAACTGCTGCCAGTTAGTTTCATGGAGTGTCCTCTAGTTCTAGTACTATTTGAGAGGATAAACAACTCCGCCCTATTTACTCATTCCACCCCGCTCATGATTTTATAAGCTTCTACCGTATCTCAGTCATCTCTTCTCCAGGCTGAAGAGTCCTAACCCATCAAGCCTCTTCTCACACAGAAGCCACACATTCCCCTTGATCATTTGTGTTGCCTTTCTCTGTATCTTTTCCAGTTCTGCTATATCTTTTTTGAGATTGAAGACCACAGGGTAACTACCGAGTAAGTGGTTTGTGGATTGCGTCCTCGGTCCGTTTTCATGTTGACAGTTCTGGGTACTTTTACTCAATAACCTATTATTAGGATATAAGGAGCTGCCTTAGTCCACCTGAGCCTAGTATTATCACAACCTGACATGGCAGCAGGGTTTCAAATTCAGCTCTCCAGGGTCTCGGCCAGAGGCCTCACCAAGGCGTGTGCTACCTGAGACCCCCCGAATGGGAGGTGCCAGGGAATGAACCTGGGAACCTTACACATACAAGCATGCACTCTACCACCTGAGCCACGACCCGCGCTCACCCATCGGTCGATACTAGGGGTGGGACAGCAGGGCAAATACCGGGTACCGGTTTTACCGGTTCCCGGATTTAAAAAAACGGCTTAATACCGGTTTACCGGTACCGGATCTTTTCCATTGATTTCAATGGGGAACTGTCCTCATTGAAATCAATGGAAAAAACCAAAAACCTCCCCCCTCCCCCTCCCAGACTGTGCAGGTGGAAGGGGGGACACCCCCCCACCCACCCTACCCTGGATTTTTAAAAAAAAAAGTTTCCCCTAAGTCCCCTAGTGCGGGCTCCAGGCCGCCGCCCCAGAGCCCGCCCCAGCAGCAGGTAAGTAGTACCGGTACTGTACTGATCCCTGGGGTGGGGGGTTTAACACACACCCCACCGCAGGATCACCCTGCCTCCCCACCCAGGGATCGCCTACCTTGAGCGGCGGCGACGGTTCAGTGGCTTCCAGAAGTTCCCCAGAAGGCCTAGTAGCGTGCTGAAGCCGGCAGCCACAGCCAGCGCTGAAGCCACCGGACCGCCGCCGCCCGGAGCTCAAGGTAGGCGATCCCTGGGTGGGGAGGCAGGGTGATCCCTGGGGTGGGGTGGGGGGGTTAAACCCCCCACCCCAGGGATCAGTACAGTACCGGTACTACTTACCTGCTGCTGGTGCGGGCTCTGGGTTGCCGGCGGCAGCCCGGAGCCCGCACTAGGGACTTAGGGGAAATTTGTATTTTTAAAAAAATCCAGGCTGGGCAGGGTGGGTGGGGGTGACCCCCCCTTCCACCCACGCAGCCTGGACTCGGGGAGGGAAAGTGTTTGGGGGTTTTTGTGTTTTTTTTAACATTTATTTATTTATTTAATAGATTTATACCCCACCCCTCCTGCTAAAGTGGCCCGGGGCAGCTTACAACAATTAAAACACAACGAACACAATATAAAAATATTAAAACAGGGCTAAAGAGAATAAATACATAATAAATAACAGGTAAGGTGGGGGAGCTAAAAAACCCTCATCCTACCCTCCCACCCTCCCCAGAGGCCTGGGCGAACAGCCAGGTTTTACAGCTTCGCCGGAATGTCAACAGGCTTGGGGCCAGGCGAGCTTCCTCCAGAAGGAAGTTCCAAAGGCGCGGCCTGGCCACCGAGAATGCTCTCTCCATTGTGGCCCGCAGTTTAACACAGGGACCTCCAAGAAGGCACCCCCGGCAGACCAAAGGAGTTGCTCTGGGGCGCGGAGGGCGAGGCGGTCCCTGAGGTAAGAGGGGCCCAGACCGTATAGGGATTTATAGATCAACACCAGCACCTTGAACCTGGCTCGGCACGCTATCGGCAACCAGTGCAGATCTCGAAGCACCGGTGTAATGTGCTCCCGACGGCCCGTCCCTGTAAGGAGACGAGCCGCCGCATTCTGCACTAGCTGCAGCCTCCAAACCAGGAACAAGGGAAGCCCCACGTAGAGCGCGTTACAGTAGTCTAGCCTCGAGGTGACGAAGGCATGGATGAGGGAGGCCAGGTCCGAGCCGAAGAAACGGACGCAGCCTACGGTACCAGATATAGCTGGCGGAAGGCAGCCTTAGCGACTACCTCCACCTGCCGCTCCAGGCGGAGGTCTGCGTCCAATATCACCCCAAACTCTGAACCTGCTGAGCTATAGGAGGGTGAACCCCCCCCAACCAGGGGGGCCACTACCTCCCTCGCTCTCCCCACCAACATCACCTCCGTCTTATCTGGGTTGAGTTTCAGTCTGCTCTGCACATCCATCCATTCATTTGAATGGCCGCAATGTAAAAAAATCTGGCACGGGGGGTATCCGGTACCGGACCCAATATACCGGAATAATCCGATACTGCTGGTACACCAAAATACCGGCAGTATCGGATACCGGATGATCCGGTAGTCCCACCCCTAGACTGTTCTATCCTGCTGGAATCCAGAGAGACTATTTCCTGTTACCCTCTTAATTTAAATTAATTTAAATTAAGCATGGATAAACTTAAGTATCTCATTAGAAGACAGAGAAGGATTTCCTGTTAATATCTGAAAGCCATAGGTAGTTTCCAAAGAGTCTGAGGTCTGCTTCCCCCATCTTGTATAAATATGCCATGAAGGCATTTTTAACATTTAATTTTTTTAAAAGGGAAATGTCCCAGGTCAAAGTTGCTAGGAGGAGTTAAAGAGGAGAACAGAATTAACTTGGCATGATTATTTATATAACGCTAGCAACGTATCTGGCGCTGTGCACTCATAGCGCTGCTGGCACTAAAAATTAAAACTGTGATCGAGCAGTTTGTAAACTAGAACCTGGGGGAAAGCCGACGGGCACTGTGGAGTGCACGGTTCGGGCTGTGGCATCTATGCAGGGTGATGTTAACTTAGGGGATTTAGAGTTGCTTAAGACTGAGGAAGGGATAAAAATTAAGAGACTTCAGGTGGAATTCGCTGGAAAACAGATAAACAACAATTCCAGGGTGCCTGATACAGTCCCCTATAATGTGCACAGTAAGAAGAATAAAAAGAATACACATAAGTGTCTATATGCAAATGCTAGAAGCCTAAAAAGTAAGATGGGAGAATTGTATGGTGCTAAATGAAGCTCTAGACATTATAGGCATCAAAGAGACCTGGTGGGATGAGAATAACCAATGGGACACTGTAATACCAAGGTACAGGATATATCGGAGTGACAGAGTAGATAGAGTTGGTGGTGGGATGGCTCTCTATGTAAAAAGACAACACTGAATCAAGTACAATTAAAAATGTAAAGGATGCAAACTGTTCCCTAGAATCTCTATGGATAGCAGTTTTGGGCATAAAGGGAAAGAGTATCGCAGTAGGGCTCTACTATCGTCCCCCTGACCAGGACAGAGAGACTGATAAAGCAATTCTAAAAGAGATTAGAGAGGCTACTAAAGTCGGCAACGTAATAATAATGGGTGACTTCAATTACCCTAATATTGATTGGGGGAATGTTTCCTCGGGGCGGGACGTGGAGGTCAAATTTCTGGATGCCGTAAATGACTGCTTCCTAGAACAGCTGGTTCTGGAACCAATGAGAGGAGGAGCTAGTCCTAGATCTAGTCCTGAGTGGCACACAGGATCTGGTGCAAGGAGCACCTGTGGCGGAGCCACTAGGCAATAGCAATCATAATATGATCACATTTTACAATTTCTAGAGTGAGAAAGACAAACAAAAGTACAGCAGTAGCCTTCTAGAAGTAGTTGTCCGATAAGTCGGACTCAGGGTAATGTCCCGCTTCATCCACTAGCAGGCAGCACTAAACTGAAAGCATTGTATTGGGAAGCTCTCTCTCCTAGTGCTCCAGTTTTAGTGTCTGCCTCAGACCTAGGAGCAGCGTCGCGTGTGGGCTCCGCTTCCCTTAAGAGCAATAAGGGCGAGCCCAGGAATTTTTCCACAAAAGCCGCAGCAAAAACAGCCTTTGGAGCGCCTGGGGGTTCCCAGGCGCACAGATTGAGACACACACACACACACACCCTGCTTTTTGTTGCCAGGGCCGGCCTCCAGGTACGGACCCTTGAGCGCGGCCGCCGGGGGATCAGACAAGATGGCAGAAACCACCAAAACTAGGTGCGCGGCCCAATCAGGCCCCACGCTAGCAGCGGGCAGAGATGGTCGGGCAGGGGTGGCACGAGCAGCCGAGGTTGCTGACTCGAAGCAGCAGGCTCAGAAACAGTCACAGGCGGACTCCGAATCCGAAGGGGAGCAATCCTCAGCATCCCACCGGCCGGTAAGACACCCCCCACCCCCCGCGGAGCTAGACCCAGCCCAGTGTCTCCAAATGGAGATGATGGATCGCATGATCCAAACCATTCAGGGACTAGAGAGGCTACGGTCAGGCCCACGGCGAGGCCGCAAGAGGCACAGGTTCCCCATAGAGCCCCAGCCAAAGAAAGCCAAAGGGCAATCCAGAATGGCGGGAAAAGGGAAACAAAAGGCCACAGGAGCAAGAAAGCGCAAAGAATCCCTAAGGGAGCTAATGGACTCCTCTTCTGAGGACTCTGCTGGCTCAGGATCTCCCCTAGACGAGAGCTACTCAGAATCAGATGCATCCCCCCCGCACAGAAAAGCAGCAAGAGAGCAGCCCGTAAGCGAGCAGCTAGCACGAGCTTATCCGGGGATGAGAGCGTTTCTTCCCAGTCTGATATCTCTACACTACGTGATTCCTCCCAGGGCGTAGAGCAGCCAGTGGAGGCAAAGGAGATGGGGAGGGAGCTTCCCTCGGGCCTGGGCCCCAAACCCTTGAGAAAGGCCTCAAGGGTGTTGCGCATCACCCCCAGGGTACAGGATAAAAAGGTCTCGGAGTCATCTCTCGAGGACTCAGACAGAGATTATATCCCCAAGCTGGATGTCAGGGGAAAGGGGATGCAGATGGACAAGGCATTCAAAAAGATTATTAGAGAGCAGTGGAGCACTAAGCTCTCCAAAGCGCAGCAAACGCTTTATGCCTTCCACAAAAGCTGCGACACCCTATTCACCACGCCTAGGGTGGAAGCGGCGGCCTCCTCACTGGCCAGGCAGTCCGTCTTTTTAACGGAAGGGGATCTCCTCCCCAAAGATCCAACAGACAAGGGCATAGAGGTAGGGCTCAGACGCAGTTATGAGGCCCTTTCCCACCTACTTCGAATCGCCACCACAGCGTCCTACGCTTCCAGAGCAGTGCTCAAGTGGTTCAAGCTAAGTAAACACCCATGGGTGAGTGCCGCCATGTCTGCTAAAATGGCTACTAACATTACAATGGCAAACTCCTTTCTAGGAGATGCCGCCATGAACTCGCTAACATGGGCTGCTAAGGGGATGGCAGCGAACGTAGCTGCGCGACAAAGGCTATGGCTTCGATCCTGGAAGACGGATAACCATGCAAGGAACCTGCTGGTCCATGGAAGATATAAAGGCCCCAAGCTCTTTGGGTCAGCCCTTGACGGGGCCCTGGTGGAGGTCTCCACCAAAGACAAGGAACACTCTCTACAGCAGTGTCAGACCCAGAGATCCTTTTTTCGACCCTTCAATCGCTATGCTAACCGACGAGAGTCGACCTTCACCAGACAATGGCAGTCCACCTCCTTCAGACCTAGAGGAGATAAGGGAATCAGCCAAACCAACGGCAGGTGCTTCACAAGCCAGGTGATCCCCTCCTTCAGCCGCCCAGCGCACCTGACTATTCGAGTACCTCCGGTTCGGGGGCCATCCCGGTAGGCGGGCGTCTTCAGCAATTCACACACGTGGAAGACAGCGACCACAGATCGGTAGGTACTCAACGTGGTGAGCATGGGCTATCCTATAGAACTCCAAAAAGGACCAAGGGAATTCGTTCACGTCTCCCAAGGGTCAACCATAAGCACGAAACACACCACAATGGAAGGAGAAATTCAGCGACTGGCGAAAACGGGGGCCATAGAACCAGTACTAGCTGGGGAGCAGGGATTAGGTCTGTACTCCATATTATTTCTGGTTCAGAAGGAAGAGAGTTGGATGGAGACACTGGCATCAATAACCCTATCCCTACAGTCCGGGAGCTGGTTGGCATCAATAGACTTGAAGGACGCATATCTACACGTCCTGATCTATCCGGCCCACAGAAGTGGCTGAGGTTCTTCTACAACCATCGACACTGGCAATTTTGAGCGCTCCCGTTTGGACTGGACACAGCCCCAAGGACCTTCACAAAGGTTCTCATTCCCCTTATCGCCAATCTCCAACTCTGGGGTATAGCCGTATTCCCGTACTTAGATTACCTAATTATTATTATTAGACATTTATATAGCACCAGTCGTATGACCTGGTGCTGTAGAGAACACAGAAGTAGACGCGGTCCCTGCCTGTGGCTTACAATCTAAAGGACAACAGGGACATTTGCAAGGTCCACGTCAACCAGACGGTGGCCTATCTACAGGAGCACGGGTATGTCATCAACCACAGCAAAAGTCATCTTTTTCCAACCCAACGATTGGAACACTTGGGAATCATCATGGACATCGTGCTCGGGAGACGATTCATCCCTCCAGAGACAAAACAAGATCAGGAGCCAAATCCTGGAAGTACTGAGTGTCCCCAAAGTGCCCATTCATAAATTGGCGCGACTGTTAGGGCTCATCGTGTCGTGTTTCAGTCACCTGCCGTGGAGCAGGTTTCATGCCAGACCACTCCAGGCTCTGCTGAGGCTGTTCCAGATGCAACTGGCCACCAAGAAGAGGAGATCAATCCATCTGGACCAATCGACAATCAGATCGCTACAATGGTGGATGAACACCAATCACTTCACCATGGGGGGGGAAGCTAGATCCCCCAGACAGGATCGTTTTAACCACGGATGCTTGCCTCACAGGCTGGGGTGCCATCATCGAACGAAAGGTGGTACAGGGACGTTGGTCGAAAGCCGAGCAAAGAAACCGTATCAACTGGCTGGAATTATCGGCGATTCGGAAAGCTCTAATGACCTTCAAGGCATAAATACAGGGTCGACACGTTCAGATCCTATCGGACAACACCAGCGTAGTGGCCTACATAAATCACCAAGGAGGATCGAAAGCAGCCTCTCTACACAGGGAGGCTGTCAGGCTTTTCAGGTGGGCTGAGAATTCAATCCTGTCCCTGTCAGCCCAACACATCCGGGGCGTAGCAAATGTGTAAGCTGACTGGCTCATCCACGAAACTATACAACTGGGAGAATGGTCACTAAACCCATCGGGGTTCCGGCAACTGATAGCCAGGTTCGGGGAACCATCCCTTGACCTCTTTGCATCCCCGCTCAATGCGAAGCTTCCAAAATTCTTCACAAGACACCAGAGCCCGAAAGCAGTGGTGGCAGACGCCCCCTCCCAGAAATGGCCAACAGGAATACTATACGCCTTTCCTCCAATTCCCCAGATCCAACGAACAATCCTCAAGGCCAGACAGAGGCGGCCCATCTGGTATTCATCGCTCCATTTTGGCCTCCCAGGCCCTGGTTCAGGGAGCTCCTTCATCTGTCGAAAGGAGTTTGCTGGAACCTACCACTGATCGACGATCTCTTGATGCGGGGCCCGATAGTTCACGAGGACCCCAGCATGCTAAAGCTGACTACGTGGTACTTGAATCTGAGACACTCGCAGAGTTAGGATACCCAGTCTCAGTGGTAAAAAAAATGCTAGCGTCAAGAAGGGAGTCCACCAGACGGATCTACCAGAGCTCCTGGAAGACGTTCAAGACCTGGTGTGGAGTCAATAACGTTCCGGTCCACTCTCCGTTAGTGGGAGACATCCTGGCCTTCATGCAGTGTGGACTAGACAAAGATCTAAGACCAAACACTAGCCCGCCAGCTAGCAGCAATAGATAGCACTCTGTTTAGACTCTCAGATTTTCCTCCCATTCTCATCTTAAGAGATTTTTGAAGGGTGCCAGGCAGGTTCCCATCGTGGAATTTGAACTTGGTTCTTACGGCGCTCACGGGTGCCTCATTTGAACCTCTGAGGGAGGTTTCTCTCTATTTCCTGACAATTAAAATGTTTTTTCTAGTAGCTATTACGTCAGCCCATAGAGTATGGGAGCTGGGGGCCCTCTCCATAAACCCAGACCTTCGCAGGTTCAGAAATGAATCAGTCTCTAAGACTGGACCCAGCCTTCATTCCTAAGGTGGATTCATCATTCCACAGGGAACAGGAGTTGGCTCTTCATCGTTCTGTCCCAAACCAAGTCATCCTCTAGAAAGAGTATGGCATTCTTTGGATGTGAGAAGAGCGCTAAAATTCTACTTAGATAGGACTAAGTAGTTTAGACAGTCTTCAGTCCTATTTGTTAACTATAGGCCCAGAATGAAAGGCAAAAAGGCTTCCAAGGCGGTTATCTAGAACTGAGTAGCGAGTTGCATATGAGGGGCTTATAGGGCCAAGGGCGTTCCTCCACCAACCAGAATTCTGCCTCACTCGACCAGGGCGGCAGCGGCCTCTTGGGCATTCCGTCACAGGGCTTCCTATGCCGACATTTGCAGGGCTGCTTCCTGGAAGACGACGCATACGTTTACTAAGCATTATAAAATAGATCTCTTGGATTCTGCAGAAGTGGCCTTTGGACACTGGGTCCTCAAAAGGAGTCCTCCAGCAGTAGCCAGTGCAGGAAA
Organism: Sphenodon punctatus; assembly: GCA_003113815.1. Lineage (NCBI taxonomy): Eukaryota > Metazoa > Chordata > Lepidosauria > Sphenodontia > Sphenodontidae > Sphenodon > Sphenodon punctatus. The sequence continues at coordinate 673,189 of QEPC01015304.1, read as the reverse complement.
CTGTGACCCTATTTCTGCCCCCTCCCGACAGCCGACTCTACTGCTTTTTACCTCCCTGAGTCCGACTTACCGGACTTCATCCACTAGAATGCCCAACTGCGTCTCTTACCTGGGAATTGGGATTCTAGTTGATGAATAGGGAAGTAAGTCGGCCCTCCTTTTCAGACGGCATGGAAATAGGGTGTAGCATTAGTAGTTCTTTTTCTTAAGGAAATAAGGTTACGTTCAGAATCCTTCCTTTTATAGGCCCGATAGGGGCGTTCAGGTTCATAACAGAGAGGGAGGTTCTCTGTTTGTATCTTCAACTCATTTAGGTTTACTCTTCGGCTTGACACAACTGGAGCAAGAGGAGAGCTTCCCAATACGATGCTTGCAGCTTAGTGCTGCCTCCTAGTGGATGAAGTGGGACATTACCCTGAGTCCGACTTACCTCCCTATTCATCAACTAAAATCCCAATTCCCAGGTAAGAGACCCAATTGGGCATTTAACTTTAAAAGGGGAGAACTATGACAAAATGAGGAAACTAGTTAAAAAGAAACTAAAAAGCCCAGTTACAAGGGCTACAAGTTTGCAAGAGGCGTGGAGGCTGTTTAAAAGCACCCTTCTGGAAGCCCAGATTAAATGCATCCCGCAAGTTAAAAAAGGAAGCAGGAAGTCTTAGTCTTCCACTATGGCTAAAGGGGGAAGTGAAGGAGGCTATTCGAGCCAAAAAGGCATCCTTTAAGAAATGGAAGACTAGTCCCAATCAAAACAATACGAAAGAGCATAAACACTGGCAATGTAAACGTACGGGGTTAATAAGGCAGGCCAAGAGGGATTTTGAAGCAAGACTTGCTAAAGAGGCAAAAACAAGCAACATTTTTTTTTCAAATACATCAGAAGCAAGAAGCCTGCTAGGAAGCCAGTTGGGCCATAAGATGACAATATTTATTTCAAGCATTTTTAACCCGTCCATCCTGCCACAGGCAACTCTGAGCGGTGCACAATATAAAACATTAACATTAAAAACAACTTTTAAAATAGACAACGGGAGGTATAAAAAATCCCCAACCACTCACCACCCCAACCCATCCCCCCGAAAGCCAGGCAAAACAGCCACGTCTTGCAACAGAGTTGAAACGAGGGGAGATATGGGGCCAAATGGACCTCCACCATCAGGGACTTCCACAACCATGGGGCGGCCACTGAGATGGCCCTCTCCATCGTGGCCCCCCAGCTGACTTGGGGGACCTCCAGGAGAGCGCACACACACACACACACACCCCGATGACCACAGAGGCTGATCCAGAACCTGGGGCGTGAGGCAGTCCTGCAAATAGGTTAGGCTGAGGCCGTTTAGGGCTTTATAGGTGAGCACCAACATCTTCAATCGGGCCCGGAAAACTACAGGCAGCCAGTGCACAGACCGAAGAACCGGTGTAATATGTTCCCGGTGGCCCAATCCCACCAGGAGACAGGCCACCACGTTCTGCACCAGCTGCAGTCTCCGTACCATCACCAAAGGTAGCCCCACGTAGAGCGCGTTACAGTAGTCAATCCTAGAGGTGATGAAGGCATGAATGACGGTGGCCAGGTCAGTGTCCAAAAAATACATCTGAAGCTGACGCACCAGATATAATTGGCGGAAGGCACTCCTTGCCATAGCCTCCACCTGAGCATCCAAGCAGAGTTGCGAGTCAAGGAGCAGCCCCAGATTCCGTACCTAGGGAACCAGCAGAGGGGAGACCCCATCAATGATGGGGGCTGTTACCCCCGCTGCCTTACCCACCAACATCACCTCCGTCTTGTCGGGATTCAGCTTCAGTCAGTTTGCCCTCATCCAGACCACCACAGCTTCAAGGCACCCGTTAAGCACCGAGACTGCCGGGCATGGGTCTGATGAAAAAGAGAGGTAGAGCTGGGTGTCATCAGCATATTGATGACACCACACGCCAAACCTCCTGACCACCTCGCCAAGAGGCTACATAGACACGTTGAACAGGAGAGGAGACAAAACAGAACCCTGCGCGACTCCACACAAGAGGTCTCGGTGTGATGAAAAATAATCACCGAGTACCACTCGCAGAGTTCTTCAGCTAGGAAGAAGCAGAACCAGTCAAGAACCGTACTGTCCACCCCTGCACGGTCCCGCAGGGACATCTCATGATCAATGGTATCAAACGCCACCAACAGATTTAACAGAATCAACAGGGACAAGGGAGTAAAAGGGGCGCTCAGGGAGGATGACATAGCAGAGAAGCTGAATGAGTTCTTTGCGTTGGTCTTCACTGCGGAGGATTTTGGGGAGGTACCCACGCTAGATCCTTGCTTTGTGGGCGAGGAATTGGAAGAACTGTTACAAATCAAGGTGACGGAGGAGGTGCTAAGGCAAATTGATGTACTGAATACTAACAAGTCACCAGGGCCAAATGGCATTCACCCCAGAGTTCTGAAGGAACTCAATTATGAAATCGTAGTTAGTAATTTGTAACCTGTCACTAAAATCTGCCACTGTACCCGAGGATTGGAGGGTGGCAAATGTAACCCTGATATTTAAAAAGGGATCCAGAGACGATCCTGGAAATTACAGACCAGTAAGCTGGACGTCTGTGCTGGGCAAAATCATTAAGGACAGAATTACAGGGCATGTTGACAAACATGGCTTAATGGGGAAGAGTCATGGGATTTAGTAAAGGGATTTAGTAAAGGTAAGTCATGCCTCACTAACCTGTTGGAATTCTCTGAGGGTGTAAATAAGCATGTGGACAAGGGAGACCCAGTAGATATAGTGAATTAAGGTTCCTCACGAGAGACTCTTGAAAAAGTTAAAAAGTCATGGGATAGGAAGCAGTGTCTTACTATGGATCAGAAACTGGTTAAAAGCTAGAACTAAATTGGACTAAATGGTCAGTTTTCACAATGGAGAGATGTAACAAGTGGTGTGCCTCAGGGATCTGTATTGGGATCAGTGCTGTTTAATGTATTCATTAATGATTTGGAAAAGGGTGTTAATGATTTGGAAAAGGGTGTTAAGAGTGAAGTGATCAAATTTGCAGATGACACCAAGTTATTCAAGGTAGTTAAAACACAAGCAGACTGTGAGGAACTGCAACAGGATCTTACAACACTGGGTGCCTGGGCATCTAAATGATTTAATGTGGACAAGTGCAAAGTGATGTATGTAGGAAAAAATAATCCAAACAATGTTACACAATGCTGGGTACTAAGCTAGGAGTTACCACTCGGGAAAAGGATCTGGGGGTGGTTGTGGACAATACAATGAAATCCACAGCGCAGTGTGCAGCAACAGTCAAAAAAGAAAACGGAATATTAGGAATTATTCGGAAGGAGATAGAGAATAAAACTGAGGATGGCATAATGCCTCTATACAAATCAATGGTGCGACCGCACCTCGAATATTGTGTGCAGTTCTGGTCGCGCCATCTCAAAAAAGACATCGCTGAACTAGAAAAGGTACAGAGAAGGGCAACAAAAATGATCAAGGGCATGGAAGGGCTCCTGTATGAGGAGAGGCTTGGTAGGTTGGGGCTCTTCAGTTTGGAGAGGAGATATGATAGAGGTCTATAAAATCATGAGTGGGGTGGAACTAATAAACAAGGAGCAGTTATTTACCCTCTGAGCTAGCACTAAAACTACGGGGACACTCCATGAAACTCATGGGTGGCAAGTTTAACACAAATAAAAGAAAATATTTTTTCACTCAGCATATAATTGGGTTGTGGAATCTACTGCCAGAGGCTGTGGTAAGGGCCAGTACTTAAGAGGTTTGGAAAAGTTTCTGGAAGATAGGTCCATTAGCAGCTATTAGCCAGACAGGATATGGGAACATGATGGGAGCTAGGGGGAAAAACAACCAGGAATGGACCCCCCATTGTGACCTGTTGGGTGCTTCTCCCAAGCCACTGTGATTGGCCACAGTCGGAGACAGGATGCTGGGCTAGATGGACCATTGGTCTGACCCAGGATGGCACTGCTTCGGTTTTTGGGGGTAAAACAACTCGGAATGGACCCCCCATTGTGACCTGTTGGGTGCGTCTCCCAAGCCACTGTGATTGGCCACAGTCGGAGACAGGATGCTGGGCTAGATGGACCATTGGTCTGACCCAGTATGGCACTTCTAATGTTCTTAATTAGGAACAGCTCCGTACTGTGCTTACAGCAGGAGCTTACAATCTAGGACAGACAAAAGAGGGAAGAGAACGGAGAAGGGAAGTTAGGGAGAGACAGGGACACACCCATGAAGTTGAAATGTTGCAGATGCACGTGTTTTGCTTTAGTTACCAGCTTGGGAGGAGGGGAGGAAGAGGGCAAGTAGCTAGGTAAGGCCTGGCAGAAAAGGTAGGCTTTTAGGAGGGATTTGAAGGTTAGGAGGGCTTTTAGGAGGGATTTGAAGGGACAGATCTGAGATTATGGCTCCCAATAGGGAGCACAGAGCACTTTGCGGATCCAGTTCTATGATCTTACTCCAAAAGCAAAGATTATTAAACCAACAAAAAGGAGAATTCTGGTTGAATATATATTTTTTAAAATGTTATTAAGTATCAGTACCTGGATTGTCCAGAAAGATCCTCTTAAAAGAAAAAGAAACCTAACTAGAAAATAATCCTCAATTTTAGCAGGAACTTTAAAAAATGCGTACCATCTTTAACTTTGCAATAGTCCAAATGAGTAGGTTTTAGACATGCAGCAACTCACTCGCCATCTATTAAACACCATTTAAGATGAAGCGTATAAACATCTCTGTAAATGCAATTAAGTTAATCTAAGGATTGATTTGAACACTACCTCCTTGGTTAAAGCCAGTCCGACAATTAACCTAAAGCAACTCAAATATTTCATTTTAGAACCCAATGCTCACTCAACAAAATCCTCAAATGAAAGGCTTAAAATGAAGTCACTTCCTTGCCAGTATATAGACATGGTCACACACAAAAGCTGCACCTAGTTGTACTAAAACCTGTTTTAGATTAAGCTACTTTGAAGTAAACTACTTTAACTGTCCCACAAAAGGTTTTAAATTAACTTAATGAAACTAGTGCAAAAGGTAATTTTAGTTGAAGAGTCATCCAAGCATTTCTTTCCATTTCTAATAAAATTAACTTCCCTACCCTGAGAACCAGAAATGTTTACATATGCCAATCCTCAGTAAACACTAATAAGTTTACAAAAGATTCAGATTTAGACAAATAAGCCTTTTCATCTTCCATGACTCATTCCCAACAGGCATGACAGCAGAATTTCCCTAACTTGCACTAACAGCAGCAGAACCAATGCAAGTTATGGGATTTTACGAATTGGCAAGCCGTCGTAAGAACATGCAAGACTGATTTTAACAAAACAAAAAAACCACCTTGGTTATGTGATTCCTCAGAGCCCACTAGATAAGTACTCTGTACTAGGTTTTGTAAAAAATAAAATTCCCAGTCTCTGAGACAGACTTCTGCCTTTGAGAAGGCAGCAGGCACTCAGATTAATGCACAAGTCCATAGCATCACAAAGGGTAAGTAATGATTTGTTTCATAACTTTTGCAAACAAGCTCTCAGCTTGAACGGCAAAGCTTTAGTCATGGTCTCCTCCTACCCAAAGCTGAAAATAAGCAGCAGCAAACCGGATTGCTTCTCTTTCGTTTGTTGTATTTACAAGTATGCCAAAATAAGGAGCCAATCAGCAGCTTGAATCCAATGTTTGACTTTCAGTTTTAAAAAAAAACTACAACATTAAAGGCAGGATCATTTCTAAATGATCTTAATTTTTTTTTTTAAAAAAAACTTACATTATATAAAACATTAACTATTTAACTATATGCACTATAAGAAAAAGAACCAAAGTTAATTTCCAAAAAGAATGTAGATTATACTTCTGTAAATTAATCCAACTATTTATTATTCCAATAATTCATTCAAATTACATTTATAATTAACTACTTCTCTACATTGTTCCAATAAATAGTCTTCTATTTATTCTCTCCATAATTACTTATATTTAGGCTCACCAACTTGCCACCTCCGTATCAAAATTAACACACACTGGTTTAAACTCGTCTTCTCAAGCACATATTAGAGTTTGAAATTATAAAACTTCCACTCAAAAAAAAAAGGGGGGGGGAAAGAGGTCAGAATTGCACGTAACTGGAATTCTGCTAGAATCTAATGCAGTCCCTCGGGCCACAGTAGCCATACACCTCACAAAATTACATATCTGCAAAGATATGAATATTGTGGAATCAAATAAAAAGAATCTGTATTTTTCCCTGAAAGCAACGAGTTCCTGAATAGACCAGTTGCCAAAAAAGCTTGGACACTAAAAAGTGTGGTTGCTATGTTAGTCTAAAATGCAAAAGAGATCTAAATAAAGCTCAGATAGTATTTTTCATCAGACCAGCTTTTATTGGTTCAATAAAAGTTATCTGAACTATTTGTCTTCATCTATAACTGGGGTGGGGGACCTTTCCATTCCAGGGCCACTCTGAAAATAAGCATAAGCTCTGCGGGCCGCTGCACAGAAGTCCAATTTTTCAAACAATAGGCTCCTTCAACCCAACCTTGCATGAATTTGATTCTGTAAAAGTCTCGTTTTACACAAGCATGACATCCCTTCTGAAACAGCCTCCGCATCCGGGGGACAAGGAGATGAGATACCAGCGTTGTCTGGGAATGGATTTTGTTCACTGTTGATCAGTAATCTCAGGACTTGTTCATCCACCCCAAGGCACTAGTGCAGATGTCCCCCCTATATTTGGGTTGGAAGGATTTCTCCTGCAGACAGCTTTGAAAATTAGCACAAGCCCCACAGGCCAAATAGGAATTGGGGGGTGGGGGGGTGGGTGCAAGAGGTATGCTCTGGTTGGGGAAGAAAGAGGGTCCAGATCATGCATCTATGCCATGTACCCAACCACTATCCTTGAACGCATGCTCTTATCTATGTTCTCTTTGCCTAAGCTCACTCTTTCAGCGCTTGAGGTAGGGACTGGATCCATGGGCCTGATCCAGGAATTGGAAAGGGGTCAAATAAAGACAGCTGTAGGTCTGATTAGGCCCACAGGCACAAAGCAGGACCGACCTATACAGTGTGTTTATGAATTAGAGGTTCTTGGTTATATTTTAGCCTTGTTAAATTCCCTGAACAAAAGCAGCACATCCATTTTTCATCTGCACTAAAGCTGGAATGAGTATCAATTTTGAATTGTTACGGAGATCTTGGGACAATCTCTGTAACGGTTCGAGATGTCAGTCAAGAATTTTTCTCAGTTTCCCACGATTGAGTTTACTGTGATTTACCATATACCAATTTACCGTGTTTGCCCCGGTAATGTGCATGCGCAAAATGGCCACTCCAGCTGTTCTGTGCAGCCCTCCTCCAAGATGGTGGTGGTGGCAGCAGTGTTGCTGCCATTTTGGAAAAAGGCAGCCATTTTGTGCATTTGTATTGCCAGGATGAATACGGTACACACGGTAAGCGGTACACAGTAAATCAGTATACAGTAGACAGTAAATCATGGTAAACGGTAACCACGGTAAACTTAGAAAACTTTCAACTGAGTAAGTGTCAAGAACTGGGGTTTTCTAGATGGATTCTCACTAAAAATGAGTCGAGAATCATGATTCTCGTTGAGAATCAAGACCAAGATCAAGTTTCAGCCTTATCCTGCACTAAGTAGGAGAACAGTCATTGTTCCACCAAAAGAGGCTCTCCCCCCACACCACGATCAGGACACACAAAGACTTGCTTGCTCCCATTTCTGTTCTCTGCCCTCTAAACCAGGATCCTCTACATCCTGGGTTCTGGGGATTACACTGCAGTGACAAAATCAGGATATTGCTGGAGTGCCTTATAAAAAGCAATAACTAGGCTGAGCTAGGAAATTGTTTACCCATGAGACTATATTAGCAAGGAATACATAAGGCTTCAAAGTACAGATCAGTAACAAGAAATATTGAAAATTTCTTAATATTTGGCATTTGAAAGCTTATTCTAATATTTGTCTCTACCTTAAAACAAGCTAGAACACAAGATGTAGATTGTTCCAGTTTTTACTCTGAAATTTATCTCACCAGTGACAGGGTACAGATCTGTAAGAACCTCCCACGGCAAATCTGAGTTCAACAATTTAGTACTAGATCCAAGCTGCTGCTGTATTTTCGTGAACTCCTGTCTAAATACTAGGAGTGTACAATTCGTTTTCATGTTCAAGTTACTAACATAAACGGAGCCTCATTTATTTTAGTAATGGACGACAAAAACGAACAAACAAATGACATTTGTGTGCTTTCATTTTTGTATTAAGGTCTAGTAAAATAAATTGTCCATGCACGAAATGGCCACTGGACTGTTTTGCACATGCACAATATAGCCACTGTGCACATGCAAACCGGCTGCCCTTTCCCAAAATGGCAGCAACATCGCTGCCACCATTTTGGAAAAGGACGTGCATGTGCCAAATGGTCCGATGGCCATTTTGCGCACGTGTAATGATTTTTAACATTTTTAAAAAATATATGTATATTTTGATACCAATCATGTTATCAAAACGAATGGGTTTTTAAATAAGAAATGGATTTTTTAAAAACTAAAATGAATGTGGTCCCTTCTGCACACCCCTACTAAATACTCAAGACTTCTGCCAGCTAATCTTATAATGCTAAGCAGCTATTTAAGCACTGTTTACGTTGCTGCAGACGAGAGCATATATTGCAAATCTTTGCAAAGAATGTGGGATGTGAAAATGACACAAATGTAGTTTATAGGGATACGAGAGAGTATGGTTGCTATGTTAGTCTGAAATATAAAAGATCTAGACAAAAGTTAAGATGGTAAGTTTCATCCGATCAACTTTTATTGGTTCAATAAAAAGGTATCTAAACTATTGTGTCTCCATCTATAACAAGGGTGGGGAAGGGGCCACTTTGAAAAGGAGTACAGGGGCCACACAGAAATTGGAGGAATGGGTGCTTATGGAATATGCTCAGGCAGAAGAGAGTCCAGATGATGGGTCTGTCCCCTCTGGGTGCACGCCCTAATCTCGGCTCTCTTACCCTGAGCTCACTCTTCTAGTGCTTGGGGGGTAGGAACTGGATCGAAGAGCCAGACCCAGGAGCTGCATAGGGGCTACATAAAAGCTAGCTGGGAGCTGCATTTGACCCCCAGGCCTGAGGTCCTCCACCCCTGCTCTAGAAGGATACTGACGGACAAGTGTTGTAGAACACTTCTTTATCTTCCCATCACATCAGTAATAAAGTATTTTTAAAAATAGTTTTTCCCTTTCCGTAGGTTATACAGCTTGGATAATTAACAATTAAGTAGTAAAATAAATTTACAATTAAGTTTCAATTCTCAGTTTCGTGCCCTAAAACAGAGCAACCCTATGTTGTCAACTCAGTGAAATGGATGCATTCAAACTGCATTAAGATTGATTTAAACATTTCAATACATTTCTCTTCATGTTTGTAAACTTGTACTAGCCCCGTAACTCAGCAGAGCGGAGTGCTGAGGGATGCAGCACGACCTTTGTTCAAGGAAGTACGTCATGGTGTGTCCCCAGGAATGAGGAAGAGAGTCAATTCCCCAGCAGGGCTCTGGGCTGGCCTGGAAATTCTGTTTCAGGCACCATACAGCCAAGCTCTTCTGAGGCCAAACCTGGCTGTACTCCAGCAGGAGAGAGCATGCCAGACTAGTCGAGCACTTTGGGGCTGGGTCAGGCTGCAGGCCTCCGATTCCCAGTGTTCAATTGTCTAGTGAGCCACTCGCCTAAGCCTGCACAACGGAGGGTCCTAAATGGCAATCAGCTTAGGCTTGGCCATGACAAACGGCCTGGAAGATATTTCAAGTCCACATCTAAAGGACTGCCTTCCTCTACGTTCCTCCACGGCCAGCTGAGAACATCCTCCTGCAAGTTCCATCACTGGCCCAGGTCCATATGACTGAGGCATGCAGAGATGTGTTCTCGATGACTGCTCCACAGCTCTGGAACTCCCTTCCCCTGGAGGCTCGCCTAAGTCCCAGCCTTAAGCATCTTACGGAGGCAGTGCAAGACCTATTTATTCAGTCAGGCATTTAATGGGCAGGGGTAGATCGGGGTAGGGAAGTATTTATGGATTTTATTTTGTATTTTATTGTTTTTATGATGTTAGCTGTCCTGAGCCTATGGGGATAAGGTGGGATAATTGAAAATCAATCAAACAAGCCATGGGAAAACTCAACAGAAGGTTATAAGATGGTGTAAAGATGGGTGGAGGGAAACTCTACCTCAGGCAAGGAGCCGTCTAGCCTCTTCCAGCTCAGGTGTGTTCCATCTGGACAGGGCAAACAGTAATAGGGTGCGTCAGAAGGACCTAAGCCAGACCACAGCAAAAGACAGGGGATATGATCTTGGGAAAAATTGGGAGAGGAAACCTCAGGTCCAAGGGTCAAATGTGGCCCATGGCTAGATTTTGTGTGGTAGCTTTTCAGTTTCTGGATCTGGCCCCTGGATCCAGTTCCTACTTCCAACCACTGAAAAACTGAGCTCAGGGCAAGGGAGCGGAGATGAGGGCATGCACACAAGATAGGGGGCAGGTCCATGGCACAATCCATGATTCAGGTCCTCCTTTTCTTGAGTGCACCCCTTTCTCCCCTCTCCCACCCAACGTCTATGGGGCCTCAAAGCTTGTACTAGTCTCACCTTTCTCCCCTCATCTCTGTCCAAAACTCTGCTGCCAGGGTCATCTACCTCGCCCGTCGCTTCGACCATGTGCAGCCCCTCCTCTCTTCGCTTCACTGGCTTCCCCTTCCTGAACGAATCCTGCACAAGCTCCTAGTCTTCACCTATAAAGCTCTTCACAACCTTGCTCCCCCCTACCTCTCTGCGCTTATCGCCCTCCATACTCCAGCCCGTGCACTTCACTCCTCCTCTGTCCCTTCTCTCACCCTCCCACGCCTTCCCTGCTCCCCTAAGCGCCTTCGTCCCTTCTCACTTGCTGCCCCCCATGCCTGGAACTCCCTCCCTGTCCACATCCGCCTTGCCCCCTCCCTTCATACCTTCAAATCTCTCCTTAAAACTCACCTCTTTCGCTCTGCTCTGTCTGACTCTTTATCCTGCTGAGCCACTATTCCTATACCTACGATCGGTTTACCCTTATCCTTGCCACATGGACCTGCCTGCTCTCATTCTCATCGTAACCAAGCCAAGTACGTGCACTTGAGACCTCGCATCTTCATGAATGTTAGACCCCTTGTCTCTCCCTCTGTTCCCCTTCCTATGTCTCTCCCCCAGCTCCTGTCTCTCAGATTGTAAGCCCTAGGGGCAGGGACCGTGTCTATTTTATTACTTTGTAAAGTGCCAGGTACACTGCTGGCGCTATATAAATGTTTGTTAATAATAATAATAATAATAGTTCTCAAAGTGACCCCTGGGAAAGAGATGCTTCCTCACCCCTGCCTTAAGTTTTACAAGGGGCATGTTTCCAGGAATCCAAAGTCTGGTGATTTCCTTTTTCTTTTGTGGTGTGTGTGTGTGAGGACAGAGGTCAGGGACACAGAGAGGAACACATTACTTATCATGGCGCAAAAAAGTATAACTAAAAGTAGATAGCAGAACATCAAAGATGTGGTGGTGTTTTTAAAAAATATATATTTACTAGACAGAAAAAATAGAAACTAGAGAGTGAGAGTTCCACCAGATATGCTGATCTCTATGGATACTATCTGGAAGCACCTTTTCCAGTGGAAAAATAGGTGGTAGTCACTGCATGCTAGCTTACCACAGTTTTGCTTGTACGTCTGAATAATCCTTGGTAATCTGTGGAAAAGTTCCCTTTCAGAAACTGTTGGAAAGGGGGTTTTGCCAGTATCATTAGCATCACAACCACCATAGAAAAACTTGAACCAATCGTTCTATTATAAGCTCCTGTTTTGACTTACTCATGCTTCCTCTTCCACCCATCCAGAAGTTATTTTAGGCCTTTTTCAAATTGGTTCAACCCCAAATATAAGTTTGAAAGTTTTCATTTAGAGCACAACAAAGTTATATGAACTGAAGATAAGAAAGCCTCATCACCGATTACTGATATCTGTGTGGCAAATCTACTCTTTTCTTATTAGCTTTTGTTTGGAAGGACAGGCATTAGGCTTGAGAGAGGTTACTGCTTTTTACAAATTTCAAGGGCAGTGTAAAGAACATCTGAAAGGAAATGGACTTTTAAAACAGAGTTCCCATTTTTCCTATGGCAGACTATGCCAAAATTGAGATTGAAAGCATCCATGAGATCATAACATCTACAACTGCCTACATAAGTGTATTTCTAAAGCTCTTAAAACAAAACAAAAAAATGAAAATTAGACTCCGTGGATCTTTTGCAGGTCAACGAGGTTTCCTAGACTACAGTTTGCAAACTACAACTTTATGCTACATATAATGCTTTTTACTTTTTAATAGGGAATGGTTATTTACCTCTCAAATAGTGCTAGACTAGGGGACACTCCATGAAACAGGTAGCAGATTTAAAACAAATAAAGTAGTGTTTTTTCACACAAAGCGCAGTTAAGTTATGGAATTTGTTGCCAGAGGACGTGGTCAAGGCCAGTAGTATAACTGGGTTTACAAAAGGATTGGACACATTTCTGGAGGATAGGTTCATTAGCAGCTATAAGCCGGGTAGGTTTGGGGAATGTAACCGCTGACTGTCAGGAGCTGGGAGTGAACAACAGGGAACGGATTGATTGCCCCATAGCGACCTGTTAAGTACTTCAAGCAATTGAGTTTAGCCATTGCCGGAGACAGGATGCTGGGCTCGATGGACCATGGCAGTTACTTATGTTCTTATGTAACTTTCCATTTTATTCACTGGTTAAGTGAACAACAACTTTGCCTTCTCTCAAACAATAACGTTGTCTTCTCTCAAAAACTAACACTTTACGTTCAAATATCAAGAGCCTGTAATAAAATGTGACATTTAAAATTCAGATTTCTGCTAAGACTTAACTCCTGGAGACAAATCCAACACTTTGGAAGAGTTGTTGGGTTGAGAGGTGCTCACATTTCCAAGGAACCTTAATCCTACCCTGTAATAATTACGGGGGAAATGGCTCTCTGTGTCACAAAGTGAAAGGCAGATTTTGGTACTGAATTCACTTCTCATTTCACTTCATTGACTTCACACAACCACCTTCTCTCCTTTTTCCTCAAAGTCAGTGAAAACTCATACCTCAGGCTATCTTTGCCTAACATTCAACTTTGCTAGAAAGTGGAAGACAGGAAGTAACCTGATTCTTTGCAATTTTCTCATTGGCTTGATTGTTCCCAAAGTCAGCCTGGAAATCAATCCACAGACTGGTTACACAGCAAGGTACCAAGGGTGCCAACTTTGCAGTTTTACCAGGCAAAACCAGCCTTTTTTTTTCTTTTCTTTTAAAAAACAACATCTGATTCCTACCTCTACCCAAGTCTGTTGTAAGAACTCCTAATGGCTTCGCTGGGGTCAGGATTCCACCCTGTATAACGGGGAGGAGAGCAAGACTTATGGTATACACCAAGCATCAACCTTAAGCAATCTACCAGAAGCCCTCTCCATGTCTCTGGTGCTCCTGGCCAGGACCACCCCCTCACTGGCTCTCAACTCTAGGGCACCTCAGCAACTGGTCACAGAAGAGGCATGTTCCCCTCAAAGAGCCTTCCCTGCTGCATGCAAGGTGCTCTCTGGGATGCCAACTGTGTTCCAGAGATGATCTCTGAGAGGTCTGGGATCTCTGGTCCCAGTCCACACAAGTGATCTACAAGTAGATAATCTACCACTAGATCATGATTAGCCTCTTGGATACTCCTGCTATATAAACGGTGTTAACTAAATTACGTAGCCTTGAAACACTAAAAATATTACACCAGTGGTATGGTCTAGGGTTTTATTACTTACTGAATTTCAAAATATGAATCACGTGGTTGGGGAAAACACACACCCATAAATGCTTCAACATGAATCAGCATTCTGAGAAAGGAAGAGGTGTACTGTACAAATATTAGAGGTCCAGAGATAGAGAGTGACAGAGCACAAAAGTTAAAGGGGAAGAGAACACACGTCTTGGGCTACAGTTTGGATAAAAGCAAGAGTTTTTAAGGAAAAGCTAACTTCAAGGCTAAGAGCAAGAGTAACGTGGAGGGCTGTAAAAAATTTGCTGGGTTTACCCAAGAGCGCAATGTAGTTTTTGCCAGGGTAAGTCAGAAAAAGTGGGAGTTTCAGAGCATCTCTTTGTCCTGAAATGCTGCCTGTTAGAGGAAAGCAGGAAAGCACTTTCAACTCTCTGTATTTAGGTTATGGTCACCCAAAACATTTACTCTGGAACAAGCTGCTCTTAATCAAAGGCCGAGGATAGCGCAATCCACTACAACAGAGCAGTTGCACCAGGGCAAGTAACTGCTCTGCAGATGAGAACTGTTGCATAAGAGAACAAAAATGTTCTACCACCCACACAGGGGTGAACTGCCTTTCATTGCAGCGGGGCTCAAACTGCACTTTGCCTTCTCTTCTCTGGAAAGCAAGATGCCCACGGAAGCTGTGCGGCAACACATAGTGCCCCAGAGGACCATTTGCTTGTGTGAAATGAGACTGGCTGTAATCCTTAAACCACTTACTCCAGAGAAGTCCTAATTAACAGCCTTCACTGGAACTCGTCTGGCCCCACAACCTTTCAGAGGAGTCAGACTACCCCTGGGCCTAGGGTGGAAGTGGATCAATGTAGTGCTGGCTGGGATCTCCTCCTTACCTGTCCCCTAACTCTGTCACCAGACCTGCAGCTAAAGTGGATAGGGGCCCATTGCCACCCCTGGAGAAATAAGATGTGTTCCAAGTTTCTCCCCTTCCCCCCCCCCCATAGATTTAGGCTTCAGTCACAGGAGATGTCTGCAAAAATCTCTTCCTTCTCCCCTTTTTGATTGTGTGGAAAGCTTAGGTCACAGGTCGCATTAGGCGCAATTAGTCCAAAAAGTGCAACTCGGAAAGCAAGGGTTAACAATCGTGCTAGTTTCCTCTCCCGCATTTGTCCTAACACATGAAGGGATTAATCCTGGCGCGCGTGTCAGTCTGTCTGCCACCCCGAACGAATACAAAGCCACAGCAACCCCATTGCTACAGCTAATCGTGTCTAAAGTGCTCCTAGGCCTACACGACGCTGGGGAGGAGGGGGTAGCTTTTAAAGCAGCCGGGTGGGGGAGGGAAAGTGAGAAGAGTGAAAACGCAGGCTTACAATCTCTCCCGAGAAGCCGGAGAGGCGGGAAAAACCACTCCTGTGAAGGCAGCCTTAGTCTGAAGCCCAAGATGCCTGGAAGCCGAGGTGACAGCCTGTAGGGTCTGGTGCATCCCCAGCCAGTTTTAAATCTCTGACCTTGTCCCCCCCCCCAAGCCGCCTCCCTCCTCTCCCTTCCTGTCCTGCCTCTGCTCAGTGTCAATCGCTCTGACTCATGCCGTGGCCGAGGAAAGGCCCTGGTGCGGCCAGAAAGCTTCCACGCGCCCCCCAAGGGCACCAAAAGAGAGCGCGATCCGCGGCGCGGCGCGTCTCCACCCCCACGGGAGCCACCCCAATCCGGAGGCGAAATGGGGTTCCCCGAGTGCAGGAAGCCACAAGCCCCCCCTCCCCGGCGCCTGCCCTGACTCACCCCGCCGAGCCTGGCCCGGGAGGCCCCGCCGCTTCCTGCGGCTCTTCGGCGGGCAGCTCGGGGCTCTCGCTGTCGGTCTCGCTGCCGCTGGAGGACGAGAAGGAGGACGACGAGCCGGAGCCGCAGCTGCTGCTGTCCGTGGCGTCCGAGTCGCAGGCTCCCTGGGCGGCCCGGAGGCGGGCGGTGGCGCTGGCCGCCAGGTGCCGGAGCTCGGGCCCCAGCGCCTGGGGGGGCGCGCTCTCCACCCGCCCCACGTAGCGCGCCAGCCCGGCCAGCTGCTGCCGGACGTGCCGCTCCACCTGCCGGGCCTGCAGCACCCTCAGCCTCCGGCACAAGCTCCGCGCCCGGCTCCACAGCGCTGCCTGCCGGACCCGCAGCGCCGCCACCACTTCCTCCTCGGGGACAGCCATCGCCGCCGCCATGCGGGAGCCGCGGGGGTGGGGTGCGGAGCGCCGACTCAGGGGGGGCCCGGGCTCTTCATCGGGGCTCGCTCCACAGCCGAACACGGACAATACAGCTCCGGCGCCCGCCCGCCCAGCCAGGCACCCCGCCGCGCGCAGGCGCAGCCTCAGCCTCGCACCACTTAGATAAATTCCTCCTCCCTCCCCAGCTCTGCGCAGGCGCAGCTGCACCCCACAGCAAGCTACCCCAACTGTGCGCACGCGCACTCCCTCCACAGCGCTAGCCTCAACCTCTTCCGCAGCTTTACTAGTTACATTTTCCCCACCCCGCTATAAACATGCGCACAAATCACTGCGCTCGGATGAGCCAAATACGCATGCGTCTTTCTACCATAGCCCTTCCCCGCGCCCCAGAATCGCGCATGCGTAGCTTCATCACTTGGGTACAATACCCCCACCTCCACGCAAGCGCAATCTAGCCTCGCCACGGGCACTTCACCATTGCGCATGCGTGCCCGTACCTCATTGAGTCCGTCGCCACAGCTCCACGCATGCGCATCCAAACCACCTTCAGCAGAAATTTCTTCACCCGCCCGGGCCGGCGCATGCGCACTTCACTCAACCCACCCAGTCCGGTTTCCATGCGCCTAGTCTTACCATGCCATGCTGCTCCGCCTCGTTTTACGCATTCTGCAAGGCTACCATTACGCGCATGCGGTTTAGGGCGAGCCCATCTGCTTCGTTGTTAATTGGTTCCTTTATTTAGCATGCTGTCCTACCCGCGTGTCCCCGACAAATTCTGACCAATCAGACAGTTTCGTGGCTAGGCCTGAAGGACACTTGCGTGAGCCTATCAGCGGGCAGCGGTTATCTAGGTCAGAGCGGCTTTGTCTCAGGCTAACCTGGGGCAGCCAGAAAGGGTGGACTTAGCCTCGGGGATAGTTTACACGCGGTTCCGAAACACACCACGGAATAGCCGCATGGTTTTTGTAGCGCGCATGGCTGCGGAGTTAGCCCTCCCCAGCCCAAACAGGAAGATCGGAGACAAAGTTGCTCAGAGGATTTCTTTCATTAGACCAAATTCTTGCCACCCGAAGATGATCCAATCAATTTCATTGAATAAAAGAGATTATCTGAACTACTTTATCTCCACCTAGTCTAGTCTGTAGAAGCAGAACAGCACGGTTTGCACTGCAGAGACCTCTATTGTGCTTGCAGAGAAGGCTGGAGAGACTACAAGAGGGAGGGGGAACCTCAGGCCCAGGGGTCAAATGCAGCCCACAACGAAGGTTGATTTGGCCCCCTTTCCGGTTCGTACCCCCCAGCACTGCAAGACGGAGCTTGGTAAGGGAGCAGACATTAGGGCATTCACACAATCCACCTCTCTTCCAGAGGGCATTTCTTAATTACTCCCACCCCCAACTTATACCTGGCCCTCACAACTTGCAATCATTTTCAAAGCTGCCCCACAGAGTACAAAGGTTCTTACCCACCCCATCCCCATTCACTAACAGCATGAGCCTCACCTGGGCAAGCTTGCAGAGTCCCATTGATTTATCCCCATGGAGGATCATACCCACCCAAACCTACTTTTTATTCATCTCCAGGGACTGAACACAAAAGGTCCAATTTCAGTAACTAGAGGTTTCACTTTTTGACGGCTTGTTCCTCCCCTACAGACTGCACCATTTGCTCAGTATAGGTTGGGAATCAGTAGGCTGGGATAACGAGGCAACATCCTAAAAGGCAGATGCAGCAAGTGGAAAGGTAGTGGAAGAACTGAAAGGCTAGGACCCTACCCTGAAATGCTTGCTGTATGTCGACAACACACATGTAGAGAATGCGTGTTGTATGTCAACAATACACATGTAGGAAGACTACGGCTGGTGCAATGGCTACGGCCGTATGTCTCCAACTCAGACCTGGCAACCATCCTCCAAGCTTTCATTACCTCTCAACTGGACTCCTGTAATGCACTCTACGTGAAAAAAACAAAAAAGACAAAAAAAAAGAAACAAATAAAAAAAAAAGCAATAAACCAAAAACAAACAAAAAAAGATCACCAAAAAAACAAAAAAAAAGAAAACAATAAAAAAAACAGAAAAAAAAAAGTAAAACAAACACAAAAAAAAGAAAAGATAATAACCAAAAAAAACCAAAAAAACAAAAGAACTAATAAAAAAAAAAAATACAAAAGGACCAAGGAAAAAAAAAAGAAAATAAATTAAAAAAAGAAAAAAAAAAAAAAAAAAAAACATGTATGTTGGAGGGGCCCCAATCCCTGCTTCAGAAGTCCCTTCTGAAGCAGTATTCTTGCCCTCTGCTGTTTTTTTGGGGGGGGGGGGGTGTTTGTCTTTATTGCCTTCTCATATTCTGCCTTTTAGAAATCTTAATATTTTAGTTTTATGTATTTTATGTGCTGTTCGCCACTCCAGGCTGCCATTGTGTGGGAGTATGCAGGGTAAAAAGTATTTGTAATAAATAAAATAATAAAATAAATAATCCTTACACTGCGGTGGGGAACTTTTTCCCTCCCAGGGGTCACTTTGAACATTACTACAAGCTCTGGGGGCCCATGTAGAAGTTGGAAGCAGGGGTGCTCAAGGAGGTGTGCAGGTCATGGATCTGTTCCCTCTCCTTTGGTGAAAACAGACATAACACTAACTCCACTTTCTTATGAATGTTGCAGGGCTGCATAGGGCATCAATAGAGCCCTGCAACATGCATAAGAAATGTTAAAACTGTGTTGAAGTGGAGTTAGCATTATGTCTGTTTTCACCCCTTTCATGCATGCAGTTGTCTCTGCTCCCTTCCCCTCAACTCAGCTTTTCAGTGCTTGGGGGTAAGAACTGGATCCAGGACCCAGACCTAGGAATTGGAAAGGGATTAAAAAACAACAACAACAACAAAAAACTAGCCATGGACCACATGTAGCCCCCAGGTCCAAGGTTCCCCCACCCGTGCCTTAAACCAAACCTTCCCTTTGAAGCAGTGTGACAAAAACTAATGCTGCTGCTTCCCACCTACAGTTTCTCAAGGCCTATTACCAAGGTATGTAAGCATCAACTCATCAAGATCACACAAGGTCCCAGTCCAGCAAAAATCCATGCACTGTGCAAAATCCCATTGGCTTGAATGGGACCACCCAGCACAGAGTTAAGTGTAGGCTTAACTATTTGCAACACGGGGTCTAAATGAGCCGGAACAGAATTCAGGGGGGAAAATGGAGTGTGCCTCAAACTCATATGCCCTGACGTAAGAACATAGTCAGTGCCATAACGGGTCAGACCATAGATCCGTATAGCTCAGCAACCTGTCTCCAACAGTCACCAGCTTTGTATGTGTGTGTTTTTCAGAGAAGTGCACAACAGACCATCATGGAGTTATCCATTCCTGTTACTCATCTCCAGCCCCCGACAGTCCGAGCTCTGATCCCCATACCATCTTGACTAATAGCCACTGATGGACCTAGTCTCCAAGAACTCATCCTGCTACAACTACTACTTATTTCTATAGCGCTACTAAGCTTACGCACAACTTTACGGTCACAGATTTTCAGAGACAGGTCCTTGCCCAGTGGGCTTACAATCTAAGATGGACATGGGTGAGGGGAACACACACGGGGAAAGAGAGAGAGAGACACATTCCCATTGTACAGATGGGAAACAGCCTGAGAGGTTGTAACGTGTCCAAGGCCACCCAGCGAGATCATTGGCTAGGGTGAGATTCCAACCCTGGTCTCAAAGGTCTAGGTACGCCACCGCGAGCTGCCATGGGCAGGAGGGGACAGGATATTAAATGTTGTTATAAATAAATAAGTCCAGCACCTTACCCCCTACACCAGCACAGCCAATCTTTTTCATGCACCCAGCTATGCTCTTGGCATTCACAAAATCCTCTGGCAACAAGTTTCCACCTTACTCTACTGGCCACTCGACTACACCACCTTTCTACAGCCTGCAAGGATTTGGCATTGGGTAACACGGCAGAGAGGGAGGAGCTGTTTAGGATGGTACAACAAGACACAGCTGATAAACGCAAGTATGTTAAGAAAAAGGGTTTGCAAATGAAGAAATAATCCTCGGGGTATTTAGCACTGGCAATAGTGGTTCTTAGGAAGCAAATCTTCCATCCGTTCAAGTCAATGGGAAGTGAGTCATTGACTTTAATGAATGGAAGACTGTATCCTTTGTGTCAGCACAAGTCCTGTTAAGTGAGGGGAGCGAAATGTGAGCCAGTGCTAAATGTCTTAAGGATCATGCTGTTAGTCAATGGGGAATGGCATGCACAATAATATTTAGCCTGGAGTCAGCTCCCATTCACTTCAGCAGGACTTATGCCCAAGCTGCTAGTTCACACGCAAGAGCATAACCTGAAGAGCCCATGGCTGCCCCCATCCCCTGCTCCTCCCACAAAACTACTACTGTAACGCGCTCTGCGTGGGTGACGGCTTGGAAGCTGCAGCTGGTGCAGAATGCGGCGGCCCGGCTCCTGATGGGGCTGGGCTGCCAGGAGCACATTACACCGGTGCTCCAATCTCTGCACTGGCTGCCAATAGTCTTCCAGGCCCGATTCAAAGTGTTGGTTTTAACCTATAAAGCCTTACATGGCCTGGGCCCTGCTTATCTGCGAGACCGCCTCACTCCCCAGGTTCTAGATCAGCCCCTGTGGTCGTCCGGGGGTGCCTTGTTGGAGGTCCCCCGGGGCCACGCGAAATAGGTGTTCTTGGCGGCCGTGCCGCGCCTGTGGAATTGCCTCCCAGTGGAGGCGCGGCTGGCCCCGGACTTCCTGGCCTTCTGTAGGAATTGCAAAACCTGGCTGTTCTGTCAGGAATTTGGCGAGTGGGAGGGGGGGGGGTAGGGAGGGTGGTTTTGGGGTGTTATTTGATTGTTTGATTTTATAGTTGAATTGTTTTTATATTTTTTATGTATTGTTGTTAGCCGCTCTGGGCCGTCTGTGGCGGGAGAGAGCGGGATATAAACTCCGTAAAAATAAAATAAATAAATAAATAAATACTGCTTTTGCAGAGTGCCCTCAGGGGCCAGGCCAGTGCCTCTCCCAGCAACCCTACTAGTCTGACTACAGGAGGCTGAAGGACTTGTCTGGGTGCTCATGCACCCCATGCAGGAGTGGGCCAGCCACCTAGCAGGGCTGCTGAGAGACAGACTAGCTCGGCAGAATCCCATAAGCATTCTGAGCAGGAGCAGGCCAAGCCCTACTGCTAGTGTTCCTGTCCAGAGGACGGCTCAGAAGGGAACCTGGTGTGGTGCCTGGGCATGCTCATGGGTGCCCCCTGCAGGAGCAGGGCTATCGTGCATGGCCTAGGGAAGGTCAGGGCTTCCAGTGGGCAGGACTTCTCCACCCTGCTGCTCCCCTCTACCGGACGTACCCTCTATGCCATCCCCAAGTACCAGTAAACACAAGTATAGTTTGTCCTTTAAACAATTCACAGCTTTTAAAAGTCAAACAGGACATCTAAAGCACATGAATTTCTTGAAGCAAAGACTGGGACCAGGAGGAAGGAAGAGATTTCCATATATAGCCATCAGATGCTTTCAAAAATTATTTTAGGGTGGCCTAGCAACAATTTTATGTGAAGTTGTACTATGAACTACACTGCGTTAAAACAAAATAAAATCAGTGATTTATGGGTTATGGGGGGAAACAGCTAACGGCAATCTTTCTCCATTGACGTAATGGATTATGAAGATATGATTAATGTTGTTATAATCAATCTGATTAAATGTCTTCCCAGAGAAAAAGGCCAAGCAGAGTTAGGCACAGACAGCCTGGTCTGAAAATCACTTGCCCTCACTTCAGTGGGGCAAAGCACTTTGAGGACCAGGTCTTTAGCCTTCATAATTATCTATTAACTCAAATGTACAAAAAAAGCTTGTTCCAAACACCCAGCCCAGAGTCCCACAGTGCTAGGGTTGCCAGTTTTTTCAGTTTGACTGCAAGAATCCCATTTTGGCCAATGGGAGTCTCAGTGTCAAACCACAAGAGGTGGCAATCCAACCGGCAGCACAAGCTGCATCGAAGAGAATGGGGCTGAGAAGTGCAGCCTTGATTTATGTTCTAGCAACAACAGAGAAAATCTCCATTAGCAGCTCCCTGTTTTCAGCATTTATAGCTGAGAAGATTCCTCTCTGGGTTGGCACTTTTCATGTATGTTTGTAAAGGACAGGAAGAGGAGGTGGGGTGGACGGAAACGTTTGAGTAGAGGAAGGAGATAAACGTTTACGGTACAATCTGGTCTCTAGCGAAGTCAACTGTTAACAGTAATAGCCAATGGGAGTAGACAGTGGGGTGCCTCAGGGGTCAGTACTGGAAGCTGTACTGTTTAACATATTCATTAATGATCTGGAAAAAAGGGGTAAAGAGTGAGGTGGCTAAATTTGCAGATAACACCAAATTATTCAAAATAGTTTAAGACCGAGGCAGACTGTGAAGAATTACAGCGGGATCTTGCATGACTAGGTGAATGGGCAATAAAATGGCAAATGAAATTCAGTGTTGATAAGCGCAAGGTGATGCACATAGGGAAAATAATCATCACTACATATACACAACGCTAGGTTCAAATCTGCGTGTAGCCACTCAGGAGAAGGACCATGGAGTCACTGGATGAAAACAGACATGCATGTAACTCCACTTTAACATTTCTTATGCATGTTACAGGGCTGTATTGGCACCCTAGGCAGTGTAAAAGTGGTGTTAAAGCAGAGTTACGGTGCATGTCTGTTTTCATCCATTGTGGATAGTTCCTTGAAGACATGACCTCAGTATGTGGCAGCAGTCAAAAGGCAAATTGAATGCGAGGCATCATTGCAAAAGGAATAGTATCATAATACTGTTGTATACATTTTTGGTATGCCCCCATCTTGATTACTGTGTGCAGTTCTGGTTGCCCCATCAAAAGAAAGCTATAATACAACTGGAAAAGGCTCAGAGAAGGGCAACAAGGATGAGAGAAGGGATGGATCGACTTCCATATGAGGAGAGGCTTAGCAGGTTGGGGCTGTTTAGTTTGGAGAAGAGGCGATTAAGAGGGGATACGATAGAAGTTTATAAAATCAGGAGTGGCACAGAGAAAGTCAATAGGGAACTGTTGTTTGTCCTTTCCCACAATAAGAGAACAAGGGGACACGCTCTGAAATAAAATGTCAGCAGATTGAAAACAAACAAAAGGAAGTACTTTTTCATGCAGCTGACAATACAGTTGTGGAACTCGTTGACAGGAGGTGGCTGTCAAAGCCGGCGCCATAACTAGCTTCAACCAGAAACTAGATGCATTCTTAGATGATAGAGCCATAAACGCCTACTAGTTGGGGCTTAAACCCCTAGCTAATGGTAGTTGGGAGTGGTCAGCAGGAGATGGGTTACACCTCCATAACATGTACAGGTACGTCTCTTGAGGTGCTGGAGCTGGCCACTGTTGGAGACAGGATGCTGGGCTAGATGGACTGCTTGGCTGACCCAGCATGGCACTACTTATATTCTTATCTATCATTTTCCTAACACTTTCAGTGTTTAAAGTGCTTTACAATCCTTATCAAGCTCGCCCTCAAAAACAGCCCTGTGACGCAGGTCATTATTATTCCCCTTTTACAGGCTGAGAGAGAGTGATTTGCTCAAATTTCTGGCTAAGGTGGGATTTGAAGACTGGTCTGCCAAGCTCAAGTCCAGCACTTTAACCAACAGGGTACACTGGCTTGTTGGATTTAGACTTGCACCCTTAGGAAAAAAATGTCTTGAAAACTAAGCAAAATTAATGTGTTACATTAGTTTGGTATGTGTCTTTAATCTGGAGCTAAATGCAGAATTGTGGGCTGGAAGGGACCTCAAGCTCGAAGCAGGATGTCCTCTGCCTACAGCATCTCAGACAGATGTTCATCCACCCAGGTTTTGCAAACATCTAAGGAGGGAGATTCCACAACTTCCCTGGACAGAAACCCAATTCCATTGCTCAGCGGTTCTTACAGTTAGGAGGTTTTCCCTACTATCTAGCTGAAGTCTACACAGTCTTCTACTCATTTCTATAGCAGTACTAGGCATACGCAGTGCTTTACAGTCACAGATTTTTGAAGACAGGTCCCTGCCCAGTGGGTTTACAATCTAAGATGGACAAGGGTGGGGAACACAGGGAGAGAGAGACACACACACACATCCCCATTTTACAGATGGGGAACTGAGGCTGAGAGGTTGTGACTTGCCCAAGGTCACCCAGTGAGCTCATGGCTAAAGGCAGGATTTGAACCTTGGCTTCCCAGGTCCAAGTCCAGCACCTTCTCCACTACCCCACCCTGGCTCTCACCACTGCAATTTAAGCCCATTCCCTCTTGGTTCTGTCTTCTCTGACAGCAGAGAATAAACATTCACCACCATTTTTGTGGCACTCTTTTAGATATTTGTAAACCACTATCCCGTCCCCTCGTAGTCATCTATTCTCTAGGCTAAACATAACTATGTCTCCAGGAGGCTGACAGACTAAACGTGGGAAGCATTCCTTCCCACATGACAAGAAACACCCAAGAGGGAAATAGCACCATTGTTAAACCTTGGTTTGCTTGCAGGGCCATTTGCCAAAGCATCCTGCAATCTAATCCTTGAATACAATTTTTAAAAACCTAGTGGAAATGGGGTGTTGTGTTGCTTTTTGTTCTCGAGAATACAGTCTAGTTCTCCCATTTGTATGTTATTCTTCTCAGCGTTAATTTGAGCACTAGGACAACAAAGGCTTGGATTCTCCGTGTGCTGCACCAGCGTAAACTCCAGTAAAACAAAGGAGGCTTGTGTTGCTGCAGTGCTTGAGGATTGGAGCCAAGCATGCTATGGCCACTTTCACACGTTGCCAGGGAAACGTCCGGGATGGCAATCGCAGTTCTAGCCTCATGGGAATTCGTGCATGTGGGAATACTTTTGTCCCGTGCAAACACCGGTCATTGTAAAAGCTACATTGGGGGGGGACCCAGTCATGTGTGAGTGTTTTCATGGGATAAAAGTGGAATAGTGCATTCCCACGTGTGCTAATACCCATGAGAATAGAGCCACAATTGCCATCATGGAAGTTTCCCTGCCTCCCCGGTAAAGCATGTGAAAGTGGCCTATGTTTGAGGTTCCCATTACAAGCATGAAAGAGCAAACCAAAGTTCAACATCAAGAAATAAGGAAACGATGACTTCCTTTCCATCCATTGCACTTCTTTCACCTCTATTTCTACTGGTGGCATGAAAGGCCTAGCTTTGGTTATAGCATGGAAGGTGACTAGAACTGCTGGGAAATGCCAGATTCTTACCTTCAGGTGACTCCCCTTCTTGCCCCATCGCATTTTGTCCCAGCCATTTTCTGTATTGGAAGAAGCAGAACACTGCACTATAATCCACAGGAACACGCTTGGCACTGAAATAATTTGTTTTCACTCTGGGCTCCTCAGCGTTTAATCTGGAAAACATTATTTTATTGTTAAAGTGTATTTATCTGTCCTCCTGTACAGTTTTAATCATATGAACAAACAGTACTAGAACTAGGGGACACTCCATGAACTAACTGGCAGCAGATTCAAAACAAATAAAAGTATTTTTTCTCTCAGCGCACAATTAACATTTGGAATTTGTTGCCCAAGGATGTCATCAAGGCCAGTAGCAGAGCTGGGTTTAAAAAAGGATTGGATAGGCTCTTAGAGGTAGGTCCTTCAATAGCTATTAGCCAAGTAAGTTAGGAGACATAACCTCAGACTGTCAGGCGCTGGGAGTGAACAATAGGGAATGGATTCCCCCATTATGACCTGTTGGACATTTCTCCAAAGCAACCAAGATTGGCCGCTGTCGGAGACAGGACGCTGGGCTTGATGGACCATTGGTCATACACAGTATGGCACTTATGTTCTTCTGAACAAAGGGGAAGTTTTACTTTGGTTTAATATAACAGAGAAATAGAATTCTAACAAAAATTTGGAGAAGAAAATTTTAAAACTGTTGGAGGAGGACAAGGAGGTCAAATGAAGAAAGGTACATGGCCAGTATAACTCCTATTGCATATTAAAATTATTTTAAAAGAAAAAACTATAATATAAAACCAGATGAAGGCCTTAAATCTGCAAATACGTCTCATAGGTTTAAAATGAAACCATGCCTTTGTAAGCACTGCACAACAGAATCCTAAAGTTCTACAGTTAAGTTTCCAGGAATCAAGAACTGTTGTTAAGGTTGCCACGTAACCTTAACTCTGCCCTCTTGAGAGTAGAGCGTGTGATAAAATGGTCACTGCTACTCCTACTACTGAGACCAGTTATGCCATTTTAGGCCTCGATTCGGTCAGTGGTCTTACCAGGGCAACACTTATACCCATACTTGGCTTCAATTACCTTGTTACTGTGACACAGGCTCCAACCAGGGGCATCATTTCATGAAAGGTCAGGAGGGTTGGGGGGGGGGGGCAAGAGTGGCCACCAGGTTGCTGAGGGCTCATTTCTTCTGCTGCAGGAGCAAGGGGCTGGGAGCAAGAAAGAACAATTATTGGGCTTCTGCACATGGGGCGGGAATGGATTCACACACAGCTTCTGGTCTAGCCAACGCCCTCCTTCCATGAGAGTATGACAGCAAGTTTGCTGCAGTCAGGGTTATACAAGGGAGGAGAAACACTGCGCACAAGCTGCTCTCCCTCTTCTCCAGACCTAGAGAGCAACAAAGGGGGGGAGGCAAACAAAAACTTGCTTCCAGACCTTAGAAAATGACAGTCCACAAAATACTGAAATGGTCAAGCCAGCTCAGCACTTTCAGGCTCAGAGTCTTACTGTTCTATGTACATTTCCAATGTATGATTTCCAAAATCGTCAAGAGAACAATCAGCCAGGAGGGTGTATTTCTTCCATCCAATGAATTGTCAAACTCCCTTTGACTTTAATGGTGGATGGCTGCACCCTCAGTCTCCCTATGTTTCCATGAAAGCAGTAGTAAGACTTTCATATCCCAAGACTGAAAGGAAAACTTCCCAGAAAACAAACTTATCACATCTATGATCATAGGTGACCACATTGATTTCTCCTCTCTCCCTGTATTATCATCATCGCTTCCTGCTGCAGGCAATCCCCATTAAGGGCTTGCCTGCTTGAGCTTGCTAAACTAATCAACCCAGATTTTGGGACAGGTGAATTTAAATCAAGTTAGGTACTCTGTAATAAGCTCCTACCTGTGGACACTTCCAACATGGATTAAAAGTGCTTTTTTTAGGTCTGTATTTAATTAACATGTTAAATTTGTCCTGTAGTTACACCTGTACATGAAGCCAAGGTCTATACACTGTGGCCACGGATAACACCAGGCAAATAACTATTCATGAACAAGTACACTCCGTGTAGCTCTGCCCTTTCAAAAGCAAGACTACTGACCTCTGGTGCTTAAAATGAGAACTACACACACCATCCAAATCTTGGCATCAGCTTCCCCACCAGGGCCACATCTGGCAAACACCTAGCTGCACACTCCGACTGAGCTAGGGGGAGTCTCCAAAACAAGGACAAAATAACGTAAGGGGCAAGGAGGAGAGGGAGCACGGTGCAAGTATGTTGTGGGTGGAGGGAGTGGTCAAAACTACCAAAAAATAAACCAAACTGTGCAAAGGGGTGCAAATCAAGCAAGTTTGGAGAGTTGCTGCTCTAGTCGTACAACGTGCTGCCCTACTGGGTCAGACCAACGTCCATCAAGTCCAGCCTCTCCGGCACCGGCCACTCTCAGTGGCTTTGGAGACGTCCCCAACAGGTCAGAATGATCCATTCCTACCATTCACTGCCAGCTCCTGACAGCCAGAGCTTGCGTCCTCCCACCTACTTGGCCAATAACCATTTATGGACCTATCCTGCAAGAACTTATCCAAGCCTTGTTTGCTACTCGCCTTCACAACATCCTCTGGCAACAGGTTCCACAAGTTAACTCTGCGTGGAGTGAAAAAGAACTTTCTTTTGTTTGTTTTAAATCTGCCTGTTAGTTTCGTGAACAATTACATTTTCAGTGCAAATTACCCTGTTATAACATGTAAAAGACACAGAATTTTCCCACAGTAACTGTTTCATGTGAACAGGGCCTCTCCTCTGGTAACAGAAAAGCTGAAAACCATGAATTGCTTACTTTCACCCCAAGAGGGTTGTAAAGCTATATAAATCGTCGGGACTTTGCT
Source organism: Sphenodon punctatus (assembly GCA_003113815.1). NCBI lineage: Eukaryota > Metazoa > Chordata > Lepidosauria > Sphenodontia > Sphenodontidae > Sphenodon > Sphenodon punctatus. The sequence continues at coordinate 644,993 of QEPC01015304.1, read as the reverse complement.
GTGGCGGGCCCATCAGTATACAGCTTGCTCCCGCCAGATGTTCAGCTTCGTTCCTTACTCCTCACCTTTAAAAAGCACCTGAAGACTTATTTATTCTCTAGGTGCTTTTACAATCCACGGCTGGTTTCCCTTAATATGCTTTCCCTTCCTCATTACCGTACCCTTTTAAATTGTTTTATACAGGCTTATGTCTTAAATTAATTTTCTGTTATGTATTTATTTTGCAAAGCTCTCCAGACACCACCAGGTGGTGAGGCTCTATAAAAATGAAATTAGACATTTTTAAATAATTCACTAACCAGACATAAAAGTCTGCTTGCCAGGCAGGGATCTGCAGTGGCAAAGGGGGCCCAGGGCTGTAAAAACCCACTTGCCAGCTCAAAAGGGGAACAGGCGAGCAGTCCTGCACCATTCCCTCATTCTCATATCAGCTACCATGTCACCACCCATGCCTTCCCAATGAGAACTCCCAATCAGGCCTCTAGTTAGAGGAGCTCAATTTTTCACTATACTTCACTGAATCATATGGTGGACAATTCCTGTCCATAATGAACAAGACTGTTTGTTAAAAGGCAGCACCGAGAAGCCCATTTTTTGTCCCTTTTATGGCCACATAACAGAGGACTCCAGACTTCAGAACCATTACACTTCCCTCCCGCAACCCAGGGCTTGTCCATGTAAGGATAATACCAGGGGTGAGGCGGTATTAGCTGCACAAGTAACTGAGGCCACATTCAAACAAGCAGAGGTAAACCAAACTAAGTACGTTGATTTAATTAAATCAAATTACTCCAGTTCAGTAGCATTCAGATGAGCAGTGTAAACCAAAGTAATACTGCTTCAATTTCCTCCCCTACCTACGTGCAATTAGTGAACTACGGTCGCCACCCACACACTGATAAGTGTTCATGCAAACAGTTTCTTTGCAATACAGACCTAGGGGGGAGTATGTATTCCTGAGGTGGTTTTTTTTGTTTGTTTTTTTAAGGAGTACATGCTTCTCCTCCTATTCCTGAACAACATCAGCTTGAGGCTCTGTTTGTGTGAAGAACGCTTAAAGAGTAAAAGAGAATAACTGTTTGTTGGAATGGGACCTTAAACCAGAGTAGTAACCTCTGTTTGGCATGTATACTAGGGGTATGCAATTTGTTTTTGTTATTATAACTATAACAAAAACAAAAAAATTTATTTTTTTTCATTATTGTTAAAAAAAAAAAAAATTTAATAGACTTTTGTTTTTGAAATAATGGGAAGACACTGAAAAATGTATTTTAGGCTATATCTTTTTTGTTTCTTATTAAATTCTGATGAAACCTGGGGAGATTGTTCCTCCAACAGAGGGCACTCTGTCTACCAAATTTCAGAAAGATTGGATAAAGGGAACTGATTTTGGAAGCAATTTAAGAAAAGCTCCATACACATTCCTGGCTACAACTTCTTTATCTTCTGTTCAATTTGCATGAAACCTGGAAATATTATGTCCCTCCACAAGATTACCAATCCTGACAAATTTCACAAAGATTGGATAAATGGTCCTGATGTTATAAGCCATTAACTTGAAAATGCATTTCTGGTTGTAACATTTTTATATTCCATCCTGTTTACAAGACATTTGGAGGAATGTATCCCACACCTTCCCTGTCATCTCTGTCAAACTACACGACAATTTGATAAAGGGCCCCAATTTTATAAGCAATTGAAGTTGTCCCCTTGAAGGCCATTAGTCAGATAAATAGCAGCATATGCAGTGCCAGTCAGAGGCAGGCACCTGGCATGGAGGGGAAGGGAGGCTGTAGCAGGGAGGATGTGGGACTTGAGGAGCAACCCAATAGACTGACAGACACATTCACTGGCCAATTACTGCATACTTGCAGGACCAATCGGTGCTGGCTTCAAGGTGGGCACAGGAGGCGGCCCTGAGGCAGGCATAGAAGGAACATAACTGGGACTTTGGGGATAGCATCCCAGCAATCAGAAGACATGGTTTACACATCCAGGCTGGCCAGGATTTTGATTATCATCACAATCACATCCTGCAGCACGGTGACAGAGGACATAAGAGAATCTCTATTGGCTCTTTCTTAAACAGATACTTCCAACTTCCCAGTAACAAGTGGGGGAGAGAAGTTGGGGTGGTCACAGCACAGAATGAGGATATTTGGTTGACATTTCTGCTGGTCAATTGGTATCACAAACAGGTCTTAGACCACAGTGAAACATAAGAGGATCCCTGGCATAGGCTCATTCTCTGCATATGCTGTGCAGGCTTGCAAGTTTGGGACCCTTTATCAAATCTTTCTGATATTTGGCAGATATGATCCTGAAGGTGAGAGATACAGCCCTGACAAATTTCATGTACACTGGTTGGACTACAAAGATGTTACAGTCAGACATACATTTTAAAGTGAATTGCTTATACCACCAGGACCCTTTATTCAATCCTTCTGAAAGTTGGCATAGATAGTAAACCTGGGGAGAGGTATAAACCTGCTAAGTTTCATCCACATTAGATGGGTGACAAAGGAGTTACAGCCATGAATGTATATGCAGACTTTTGCAAAATAACACAATTCAACTGCTTATAAAATCAGATTCATTTATCCAAACTTTCTGAAATTTGGTACACTTAATGACTTTCATTGGAGGTACAATCCTTCCTAGTTTCATCCAAAAATAATGTAAAACAAAAATGTTACAGCCAAAAATGAGTTTTATATTGAAACCAATAGAAATAAAAAACAAAAGCAAAACCAAAAATTTGATATTTATGAAAACAAAAGATTTAAATAACAAAAATAAAAATGAAAAACAATATGGGTCCCTGGTGCACACCTCTAGTGTATACACAGGTCAGTCAGGGGTAATGATTTGCATTATAACAGGAGGCAGCTACTCCAGGGTAATGAAAAAACGGTGTGTCCATGCTTCCCAATTTATCCTGGAATAAAAGGGGGATTATTTCTCATATGTTCAAGTCCTTTGGGAAAGAGTAGAGCAAACACCAATTACACTTAGCACACTGTCTGAAATAACTCAGAGATCTGTAGGGAGCAATGCAGAGCAATCCTCTGGGTAGCAAAGAAATTATCTAATTCAAAGGAAGCTGAAAGAACTTTTCAGAAAAGCGAGAAGCATAAGCCCTCTTTCCCTTGCTTACCCGCATCAGCTAACAGAGCAGAAAGCAGAGGCAGGTTTGGGTTGAGATGTGAGGGACACAGAGGTGTAATCAGTGAGGGGACCCTGAAGAGGGAGCTTGGGCATGGGGGCAATCTGAAGTGGGGCTGTTGGATGCCAACGTGAGGAGGGAAAGGTCTGAGAAGCAGGCAGGTGCCAGGACAGAGAGGGAAAGAGAATGAGTATATTGGGCGCGGGGGGGGGTTGAGGCAATTCTGCGGGAAGGCAGCAGGACTGTAGGTGCCAGAGAGAGGGTCCATGAAGGGAAGGAGGGGGAGAGAGCAGGGAGGGGGCCTGTGGCCATGAGGGATGGGGATGGGAGAGGAAGGGCTGGTAGATGCTGGAAAGGTGGG
>QEPC01015304.1:615421-641366 GCA_003113815.1 Sphenodon punctatus | reverse complement strand
TGTTACAGAAATGAGGAGGAGGAAGGGTACGTTCCTGAAGCCAAGGTGATGCAAGAGCCCGTCTACAAGGGAGGAAGGACACTGTGAAGTATGAGATGATGTAAGGGGGAACATCAAGGAGTGATCTATGGGGTTGAGGAGTTAGTGAAGGCCTGATGGAAGAGGTAGGTCTCTAGGAGGGTTTTGAAGGTCACAAAGGAGGGAGCAGTGTGTGTTCCGAGAGGGAGTTCCAAGCATAGGGGACAGCCTGGGAGAAAGAGCAAAGACAGTTTAAGGAACAGGAGACTGGGATGGGTGAGAGAGGTAGAGCAAAGTTCCTGGGTGGGAGCAAAGCGGGAAATGAGGGCAGAAAGCTAGGGAGGAGCAAGGCCAGGAAGAGCCTTGACTATGAAGATAAAAGGTTTGTGCTGGATGCAAGAGGGAAGCTGGACTGAACAGGATCATTCACGTTGCCTGCCCCTTTGATCTTGACAGCAGAGTTTTGAAGAGAAGGGAGAGGGTCAAGGTGAGGGCGGGGATGGAACCCTGCTGGGGTGTCCTCTCCATGGCTAAAGCCGAGCTGTCTGACTGTAATCGGAGTCCCTTCTGAAAAGACATGACTGGTATCGGTCATCCGCTCATACATTTGGGGGCCTGCCTTGCCGTTGGTGCTTTGTCCCATTCCTATCGCTTCTGGTATGCTATTGGTCAGACCCTGGAAACAGCTTAGTGCTCAGGAATTCGCTGTTCCTTTCTCTTGAGTTCGATACGCTGCATGCCGGTCTCCCCGTGACCCTGTGGCTCCCTTCTCTCCCTAAGCCAAGCATTCTGGCCCGTAAGCAGCAATTCTCTGTAGTGGGGTTCGGACGTCTTTTTTCCTTGGCACTGAATAGCTGTGTCACGTTTCCCTAGAGCCTCTTATCTCCCCGGGTGGACAGACCAAAGTTCACTTTGTTTCCCTGCTTATTGCAGTTTTAGATCAGAGTGGATGTTTTGGTTTCATGAAATCATCGGATTGCAGAGTTTGAAGGAAACTCTGGGCTCATCTAGTCGAAACCTCCCTCAAAGACAGACTATATTCTCTGCCTACAACATCTCAGAGGCTCATCTAGCTGGGTTTTGCAGACATCCAAGACGGGAAGATTCCACAACTTCCCTGGGCAACTTTAGTCTATTGGCCAACAGGTCTAACAGTTTTTCCTAACTTCAGGAAACTTTTTTCCTATTAGCAGCAAGGGGGGAAAACTCGGCCAACGTGGGTCCCTGCCTAATAATTACCCCAAATCTCCATGGCTGCCATTCTCTCTTGTTGTGCCTTCTGCGATAGTGTGGAGAACAAATGTTCACCCTTTCCTTGTGGCATCTTTTAGATATTTGGGAAATGCTCTTATGACTCCCATGCCCCCTTAGTTGCCTTTTTTTCTAGGCTGAACATACTCCACTCTTCCAGCCTTTCCTCATCTGGCTTATCTACCAGCCCCTTGATAGTCTTAGTTACTCCCTTGTGAATCTTCTCCCAGCTGTTTATATCTTTCTTGAAGTGCAGCGCCTCCATAACGAAACATTGTTGCAGGTGAAGTTTTTGCCAACAGCAAGTAAAGGGGGACCACAAGCTCCCGTGTCTTGGAAACGATGCACTAGGTAACGCAGCCCAAAATGGCATTAGGCGTTTTCCATCAGTGTCCCGTTGTTGACTTGTGTCCAGTTTATGATTCGCCCTAACGCCTAGATCTTTCTCTCCAGTGCTACTGCCTGGCCAGTTATCCCTCCTCATTTTATATATATGCTTCTTTTTTTCCCGTTCCCGTGTGCAGACATCTCTCTGAAGATTACCTTCGTCTACCTGAAAGCAACAGCTCAGGATAGGGTAGGGATGGGGAACCTTTTTCCTCCCAGAGCTGCTTTGAAAATTTGTACAAGCTCCAGGGGCCATGTAGAAAGTTGAGGTGGAGGCTTGCTCAGGAAAAGGAGGTTCTAGATAATGGATCTGTACCCTGTCCTTGTCCTTCTCTCTGCTCCTTTGTCCTGAGCTCAGTCTGTCAGTGCTTGGGGGGTAGGAATTGGATCCAGTGGCAGGAACTGGAAAGGTGCTGCATTTGGCCCCCCCAGCCCTGGGAGAGGGGAAGGAAGAGGTAGGTCCAGATCTTGGATCCACCCCCATCTTCAAGCACATGCCTTCTCATCTCTGCTCCCTTACCCAGAACTTGCTCTTTCAGGGCAGGGACTGGATCCATGACCAGATCCAGGAATTGGGAAAGGGCCCTATCTGGACTAGAGACCAGATTTCAGGAGAAGGTTATTTTGTGGGTTAGATTCACCAGGAATCAATCGGAGATCTGCTCTAGCTCTCAAAATAGACTCTGCATTCCCCACCCCCGGCTCTGAATTAACAGAGAAGCTCAGTGTAAACAGGAATAGAAGGGAATACGTACCTGGTGGAAGATGCAGCTGCTCTTTCTACGACTCGTACATGAGGGGTTAACAGTGTAACAAAAGGCACAACTTTAGCATGTGTTTGAATGCTTGAGTTAATGGGCTACCGTGTGCTGAAGAACTAGCTTCAAAACAAGCTTTCATACTCCTACCAATAAAAGATATCTGAACTACTGTCTCCATCTCTTTCACTTAGGACCTGTGTTCGCTGCAGTTTATAAGGATTTACTTCAATCAGCTTAAACACATGGTAGCCTGGCTGCATGAACGTTTGAGCATATCGTGGTTAATATACTCAAATCACAGACTTCCCCATTTGGTAACCCGACATGTAGATTAGTTTTTGGATATGTTTTCACCTAAAGTGATGAGTTTTGTCCCTGGTTTCTTCACACACTTTCATGTAGCCTTAACCTGTGGATTTAGCTTCTAAGTTAGACGCTAAATCCATAAATAAGATGATAAATGTAAAGTTCTGCATTTAGGTAATATAAGAAAAATCAAATGCACAAGTGTAGGATGGGTGATCCCTGGCTCGGCAGCAGTACATGTGAAAAGGAGCTTGGGTTTGTAGTTGATCACAAGCTGAACGTGAGTCAGCAGTGTGATGCAGCTGCTAAAAAGGCTAATGCAATTTTGGGCTGCATTAATAGAAGCCTAGTGTCCAGGTCACAAGAAGTAGTAGTTTCACTCTATTCTGCATTAGTCAGACCTCTGGAGTCCTGTGTCCAATTCTGGGCACCACATTTTAAGAAGGACATTGACAAATTGGAACAGGTTCAGAGGAGAGCGACACAGAGGGTCAAGGGCCTGGAAACCAAGTCCTATGAGGAAAGGTTGAAGGAGCTGGGTGTGTTTAGCCTGGAGAAGAGAAGACTAACGGCAGACAGGATCGCCGTCTTCAAATATCGGAAGGGCCGTCACAGAGACGATGGAGCAGACTTATTCTCTGTTGCCCCCGAGGGCAGGACTAGAACCAATGGGCTCAAATGACAAGAAAGCAGATTTCAGCTAAACCTTAGGAAGAACTGCCTAGCGATAAGAGCTGTTCGACAGTGGAACAGGCTGCCAGGGTGGGGGCGGGCTCTCCTTCGCTGGCGGTTTTCAAACAGGCTGGACGGCCCGTCTGTCGGGGAAGCTGTAGCTGTGGATTCCCTGCCTCGAGCAGGGGGTTGGACTAGATGGCCTCTGAGTTACCCTCCAACTCTGTGACTCCATGAGATGCTCCATTTGGAGAATCCTGGAGCTTTCAGCCCAAGACTTCCCAAAACTTTGCCCGTGTGACCTCATTTTGAGATTTAAAGTAATTCTTTGACTCCCAGGCAAAGTTGTTGTTTATCATTTCTATAGCATTTTGTGTTCAGGGTGCTTTACAATCCTTATCTATTTCACCCCTTGCAATAAACCTGAGAAGGTAGGCTGGTAGCCTTCCCATTTTCCAGATAGGCGACTGAGGCTGAAAGAGAGCAACTCGCCCAAGGCCACTCAACTTGTTTAATGGCTAAGATGAGATTTGAGACCCTGGTCTCCCAAAGGTCAAAGTCCAACGCCTTATCAAATGTTACTTTGTTGATGACCGCTATCCACAGATGGTATCCCAGCCCCATGATTTAGGAACGTCTGCAGTAGGTATCCGTGCTAACTGCTCAAAGAGGAGAAGAATTATTCATAATAACTGATACCTTGCGGATTGGTGCCTGCCTGATGGAACCGTGCTTGCTGCTCTTCCTCTGTACTGGGAGTTTTACCCTGGTTTTTGGGTGGAGGACACGGCATGCAGACTCCACAAGGACAGCTTTTGTAAGAGCTGCGTTAACTTACAACGAGGTGGATCCATGCAGGCCACCATCCTGAAGAACCACCGTTACTATAGGAACTACGTCCGCTATGAGGAGGGCGTTCTCCGCGGCTGTGGAACTCCCTCCCATTGGAGATCCGCTTGGCTGCCGGCCTCCCCTCTTTCCGCAGACAGTGTAAGACCTGGCTGTTCTGCCAGGCCTTTCCCGAGGGAGATGGGGTGGGTGGGTTTGGGTTAGGGTGGGTGGGGTGGAATGGGGTTTTATATCATTTTTTTTCTAATTGTAATTATTATTTATTTTAATGTTTTAAAGTGTTTTTAAAATGTTGTGAGCCGCCTCGAGATGCCTAAGGCAGGAGGGGGCAGCATACACATTTTAAGATAAATAAGTAAGTCAAATGGCTGTTTCTCTTCTCCTGGTGTTGAAATAGGAAAAGCATGATCTCCTGGTAGATCCTGGCTCCAAGTGCGGACAGGAAGCAGACCTGCTGAATTATAGGGCCGTGGTCGTGGCCCTATAGCCAAGGCGGTAGCAAACTCTCATTGAACAGCGCCTATGCTGTTCCATGGGAGTCAGTAGAGCAAAAGCATCCGGTTGGCGACCATTCTAGCTTTCCTCCAGCAACACGTGTGTTCTGTGATTACAAACAATGAAGGGGAGTCCAAGAGTGGGGTGGCAGCTGGAGGTGGGGGAGTCCCCATCCCTCACCTGCCTCTGCCTGCTAGTAGTGCTGCAGTGGACACCAGTCAGACTGGGAGATCCTCCCCATGTGAGTGATCAGAAGGTTGTTGCCTTGTAAAGAAGGTTCTTTGAGATGGCTTCTAACATTCTCACAACTGGCTTGTGCATGCTCACCCTATTGAAATAATAGACCACGTGATGGTCTCGAGCTCCTCTAGTACAAAAAGCACTCTCCCCCTCAGAATGACAGTTCCTTCCAACCCTTTCTAGGAATATAAGNCCCATCCCTCACCTGCCTCTGCCTGCTAGTAGTGCTGCAGTGGACACCAGTCAGACTGGGAGATCCTCCCCATGTGAGTGATCAGAAGGTTGTTGCCTTGTAAAGAAGGTTCTTTGAGATGGCTTCTAACATTCTCACAACTGGCTTGTGCATGCTCACCCTATTGAAATAATAGACCACGTGATGGTCTCGAGCTCCTCTAGTACAAAAAGCACTCTCCCCCTCAGAATGACAGTTCCTTCCAACCCTTTCTAGGAATATAAGAAAATTCAATGCGGGGCTGGAAGAGTGGGTTTTGTGAGAATGTTCTGAGCGATCTCGAAGAACCTTCTTTACAAGGCAGCAACCTTCTGTTCTTCGAGTGGCTTCCCACAGGTTATTTTTACATGGCTCCGCCGGGTGCGGGGAGTCCATGGGCGTGCCAGTGCATGAGCGGGGCGTGCACACGGCCGCATACGCATCCCCACTCGCCCACCCGCTCATCCGCACCCACGGAGCAACCGCTGTTTTCCCCAGTTAGTCCGTGCATGGGGATGAGATGGGGGGGTGAGTGGGGGATGTGTGTTAGGCAGGCGCACGCACCCCCGCTCACTGCGGGCACACGCACCGCGACGTTCACACAGGGCTCCCCCACCCATGAATGCGCAGAAATCTGCATGTTCATGGCTGGGAGAAGCCCGTGTAAAAAGGGCCACATTCTCACAACTGTCTTACTTATACTATCTTAGGTAGGAATTTAGGATGAGGTGGGTGCGTTTGTGTGTACTAGTTTGTGTGTGTGTGTGTGTGTGTGTGTGTGTGTGTGTGTGTGTGTGTGTGTGAGATGAGAGCATGTGTGTCCTGTGCCTGAATGATTGTGTGTGTGATGAGTTAGAATGAGTGTGTGTGCGAGAGGTGAGAGCACGTGGGTGAATGAGTGTGTGATCTCTTTTTACAGAAGCTGCACCCGCGCAGTGACATGGCTGGGTGTGTCTCGTATGAAAGCAGCCGCTTGTGCACTCCTGTGTAACACGCCCCTCCACCCATCACCCCTGCACAGAGAAACCTGTGAAAAAACAGGTTGCTCCATGTGGGGGGATGGGTGAACGCCTGTGTGCACCTGCCGTGCTCTTGTGTCTGGGGCCAGCTTATGCATTAACAAAACTATTACCTTTCAAAAGAAGGGCAAATTACCTAGACAAAAACCCTTTGGTTTAAGAAGCTTGTTAAGGTGGCATTTCAAATTATACTCAAACATTAACATGACAGTAAATTGTATGTTAAGGCAACTTTATTAAATATCAGACCAATCTATACATTTTTCTTTTCTTATTCATTAACTTTTTAAAAATGACTTAACTAAAATTAAACTGTAAACATTCCTCATCACATATAAGTATTGTTCAGTCACCATACCACACATATGCAGCTTAATTTCAGTTAAGTCATATTTTTTTTAAATTAATGAATAAGAAAAGAAAAATTCTATAGACTGGTCTGATATTTAATAAAGTTGCCTTAACATACAATTTGCTGCCATGTTAACATTTGAGTATAATTTGTAATGCCACCTTAACAAGCTTCTTAAACCAAAGTTTTTTTGTCTAGGTAATATATGAAGGTGCCGTGTTCGCTTAGGCTATGATCCACAAAGCTAGTACTTAGTAGTCCTATTAAAGTAGTAGTTGTATGAATGGGAGTAATCTTCAATGGGACTACCCCAAAGTATGTACTTTGGAGGATAGTAGCCCATAACCATGGAGTACGGACCTTCTTTCAAGCAAGATTCTACACAGTTTGCTTCAGTAGGAAATCTTAAGTAACTGACTTAAATGGGAACAGTTGGGCTCTTTAAGAGTGCAGTTTGATAGTACAGTGTAACTCAAATATAACACACACTTCTTAGAATAAACCACCTGTAGCAAGAACCATTTCCACCCCCACCCCACGGACATTGGTTCTAGGATAATGATGACTTTAACGAGAGTGATCCAGATACAGCAATTGCGTTTGGGGGTGGCCCAAGGCTTCCTGCCACCCTAGAAAAATGCTGTGGATGTTCTTCTCGGCCCCCCCCCCACCACCACCACCACCACCACCTTCGCAAGCTGAAGCTTGCGGTGCAGGAGGGTGTGGCATTGTGGACAAACCTTTTTTATAGTAAATACCCTGATAAAGCAAAGTTTTTCCTGGGCTCGAAGGGGTTTGACTGAAATTCTACTGTATTATTTAAATTGGAACTTTCTTGCACCTAATTCAAACTTGTCACACATGCTTGGGAGTAGGGTGGCCAGATATGCAAATTTGAGAGGACACTTATGAGAAATATGGGGCTGCAACCTGTATTTCTCATAAGTGGCCTCTCAAATTTGTTTCTCCGTGACACTTACATCGTACTGAGGGTTCCTAAGTAAATGGGTGGGTGTGGTCGGATTGATTTATATTTTTAATTCAGTTTTGTTCTTGCATTCCCTTTTCCCCATCTTGTGTTAGTTCACACAGAGGACGTCTGGTACGCTGGAAAGTACATCGTTTTAAAAGACAACAGCTTGCTTCAATCCTGGGCTTATTATTACTATTATTATTTATTTGATATATCACAACCAATGTACCTGGTGCTGTACAATCAATAGTTAGAGACAGGTCCCTGCCCCCAAGGGGCTTGAGAGAAAAAAAACAGCTGCAGCACAGAATAAACCTTCTCATTTGCCTCGTCGCTGGGAAAATAGATCAGCGTTTGCACTCGCTCTTCCAAGAGAGCTAGCTAGCTTCTGTCCGTTTCCCCCTGCTCTGCCCATATGCTGTGGCTGAATCCAGAGTGACCTGATATGGGCAAAAAGAAACTTCTCCCTGAACACCTACGCCTCGCTCTCCCCCTACCCCACACTTCTCTCAGGCTATCCCTTTCTCCTCCCTGCCCCACCCCTCCTAGATTCCTTGTTTATACTTCCCTTCTACTGTCTGTCCCCAGAATCTCCCTCCTCTTGCCTGTAACTAAGCTAAGCATGTGCACCGGTGACTTCTCAACTTCAGGGGTGCATCCTGGTCTCTCTCTTAGTTGGCCCTCACCTTATCCATTCTAGATTGTAAGCCCCTTGGGACAGGGACCTGTCGCTGATCCCAGCTGTTCAGCACCAGGCATTTTGTTGGCACTATAATAAAATTACTATTCAGAGGGGTCAATTCATACACCTAGTTATAAAAAAGGACCTAATTAACAGCATAAAATAGTGTCTTAGGACAGGAAATAACGCTCTCTGAAGACACGGCGGAATGCAATTACCCACTCAGGTTTGGTCAACCATAAGGTTCAATGGTACTTGTTCCGATCCCACGAAATCAGGCCCTCGATTGCATGTCTCGCCCAGAAGAGGGATTATATTCTGAAGGCGAGTGCGGGCGTGAATTTCGTCCAGTTCTCTTTAAAGCGTCTGATTTCCTGCTTTTCCCCCCTTTCCATCTTGCTTTCCCAGGAATTGGACCTTTTCGCTCTGACAGAAATGTTCTCCCTGAATTCATGTAGAAAAGGTAAGGACACCGAGCGATTTGGGCTTGAGGGAGGCATGTTCCTACCACCATTCATTTTTCTTCCCCAGGCCAGCTACAGCTCTGTATCTTGAGACAAAGAAATCCAGTTCAAGGGAAACGTGTATCGGGTTCTTCTGTGGTGGCTGAGGTGCAGTCCGACAGGTTTCTGTTGCCTCTTTAACATGGCGACTAGCCAAGGCCTTGTATAATCTGCATATTTTTTTGTGTCTAAATTCCACAACCACAAAAAAGGCATATTCTGCAAGGAAAAAACCCAGATTCTGTGAGGAGAATACATTTTGGAAATTAACCAAATTCTACACATTATGCGAATGAGTTCCTCCACACGCCATGACGTCAGTTTGAGACAATTCTTATCATTTTTTTAAAAAAGCTCCAGACATCTTGGTGCGAGGGGTTGCTCTCTCCAGTGTGGGGGATTGTGGTCAGGCGGGGAAGGAGCCCCCATCGTGCTGGAAGATCAGCTGACAGCGCCAGCACCCCATTGGTGGACTTATATCGCCAGCATCACATTGACTTTTTTACTGAGCTCCCTACTCGGGCTGCAGACTCTCTGATGGGGCAGTTGCTGTGACAATTTAATCTTGTGCCAAGCTCCACACAAATAGCTGGGATCGCAGCAGTGCAGAGTTCCTGGGGCCCTGCTAATAGCTCCCTCATTTTTAAATGCTCACCCCACAAGTACGTTTTCAAATACGGGAAAGGAAGTATAATTGAAAGAGCTAGTTGGTGAATATGTGGTATGCAGAGCCCAGATCTGCTTTTGTGTAGGGCACCTACTGGTTGAAGACCTCCTTTCCCCCTGCCTAATCCCAAGATAGAATAGTCTATTACTTTAGAAGTACGTTGTCAAAGGACTGCGGCCAAGGCGCCTATGATTTATACACCAGCATGAATTGTCTTGCGCTTAGTGAAGCTGTAGGAGCAAACATGGAAGTACACTAGGGATGGGGAACCTCAGGCCAAACGCAGCCCTCCGCTAGTTATTTGACCCCTTTCCAGTTCCTGGATTTGGTCCCTGGATCCAGTTCTTGGCCAGGCATTTAACGGTTGAGCTCAGGGCAAGGGAGCAGAGACAAGGACATGCACACAAGGCTAGAGGATCGATCCATGTCACATATCCATGGTTTGCATTCTCCTTGTCCTGAAGGAAGAGGCACCCTCAATGTACTCTGCCCCCAACTTCTCTGCAGCCCTTGGAGCTTGTATCCATTTTCAAAGTGGCCCCTGGGAGGGAAAAGCTTTCCCAGACCCTGAAGTGCAAATATGTGGATTGGTTTTGGAGACTTGCAGAAAGTAGAATTTGGAAAACACCAAGGTCGTCTAGTCAGTCTCTCTGCCACTTGAGGGTTTGTTTTTTTCTCAACACTAGACTGTCTTTTCAGTCTAGCTCTAGGTAGTCTTCAATTTAGCCCCAAACCATTCCTCTCTTCTTAGCCATGCCACTTAAATAAGAACTCTTTCCTTGATGTTTAAATAACGGCTGCGGGCCATTCTTGTTGCTCTTTGAGCTTCAGACAGTTATTCTATTTCAAAACAAGGTACTCATGACTGAGAAGGGGTTCTTGTTTTTTTATTTTAAGTCATATATTTATTTATTTGAATTTTATACTCCACCCTTTCCTTAGGGTGGCTTACAACATATGAACACGGCTTAAAAAATCCTATTAATACCCCTCCACAAACTTTGCCCTGACTGAGCCCACCAGATCCAACCCGACCCTATCTCTGCATGCAAAACGTCTGGCCAAACAGAAAGGTCTTGCGTTTTACTGGAGTAGGGCTGTCATCAGCTCTACAATGTTAACAACTATGTGTAGCATAACATTGCGTTGACTTTTTCTCAAGTAACTGCAGTGGAAATTCGTGTTTCCAGAATTCATGGCTTCTACAATTTTAAAAAGGTCTCGGGTGGGATGGTAATGGCTGAACAATTTTTCAGTTAAAGAACCTAAGCTGCCAGGCTAGAATCAGAACTGGAAGGGCAGGAGTTCTCAGGGACAGCTACTGGTTTGTCATGGGGTTCTGTGACGCTGCTGGGTTTTGTGGAAGAAAGAGCTGAAGTTGACATAACACACTAAGAAGCGGTGACACGGTGTTGCTGTCTGTGCAAAGGGAAAGGCCCCCTGCAAGGAGCAAAACTTGTAGGCACCAGACAAGTGGTTTCAGTCAAGCTATTAAATGCGGTGGAAGGTTTTACACTTGCACAATAAATGAGACTCTGATTAAAATAATGCAGCCCGTGACTTGCAGCCCTTTTTCCCGTAAGCTATTGTTTCCTGTCTTTTGTGACCTTGCCCTTTTGTATGATTTATCATGACAAACCACTAGCCTTAATCGCTAGCAACACCCACTCCCTCTGTGTTGGTGTTGGTGTTGCTGTTCCCAAGTTCCTACCACCAGTGTTTCTCCATTATTGTTTTCACCTCTGATTCCTCTCCCTCTCTCGCATATTATTCCTGTGTCCTTACCAGTGTAATCGGAGCCCTAGAAACAATGGGCTCAGATTACCAGGAAGGAAGATTTTGATTAAATATCTCAAGAAACTTCCTAACAGAGCCGGGCCGCCATGGACCAAGTTGTCTAGTGAGGCCGTCAGCTCTCCGTTGCTTGAGGCTTTCAGAAAAAGGCTGTGGGGGAGGTTGCCGCTGTCATTATCCTGCATCCAAGGAGGGGACTGGATTAGATGACGTTCAAGATCCCTCAGAACAGCTTTCATTTAATAGGCCAGTTCCTCCTAATTTCAGATTGTTAAAGAAAATGTTAATACCAAATGGTCCTTGCATCAGCGCCAGGGGTCTCTTAGTAGACACCTTCCCCCAGTGGGAAGAACAGATTGGCAGTGTAACCCCCTTGTTACTCACAGTAGCTTTATTTCCACAAGCGCTTCTGTCAACGTCAGTTTGAAAACTTGTCGAGTAAGATTGCTGTGACCTGGGAGAATTTGCTATCGGCTGTGGCACTCTCTTTTAATTTGGTATTTTGGCCTAACACGTTTCCTGTAAGACAATGCTTTTCGTTGCTCACTAGTGTTTCTTCTGCCCTCTTTAATATTTGTCTAATTACTCTGCTGGGGATTGTGGCTAGATTTGCCAAGATTACTACTACTTACTGTTTTGTTGTTGTTGTTTTTTTAAAATTGTACTCCTGTATTGCTCTGAATTTTATTTCCTAGTTCCTCATCTAGCTTCTGACTTTTTAGAAATAAGTCTGTGTTATAATTGGTGAGGACCCAATCCTGCAAGGACTACAGTTAACTTCCATTTGCAGTCCCATGATTGGAGCCGTAGCTGCTTCCTATATTTTATTTTATTTAAACTTGTACCCCACCCTTCCCATAAGGCCCAGGGTGGCTTACAGAAGAACCATATAAAAGTATATAAAAATCACCTAGAAACACCAACCCCAAGGATGGTTATGATCTGAGCCAAGTGATTTGTTGTTATTATTATTATTATTTTATTTATTATAAGCACTTGTATAGCGCCAGCTGTGTACCTGGCACTTTACAGAACAATGAGATGGATGCGGTCCCTGCCTACGGCTTACAATCTAAAAGACTCAGGGGGGGAGACAAGGAGAGGGGACATAGGGAGAGACAAGGGACAAAACATTCAAGCGGATGCGAAGTCTCAGGTGTTCATATTGTTCAAATATTCCTGAATGTGCTCTCTGCCATGGTATTATTAATTATCAAACCTCCTTTTAATATGTTTCATATCAAGGGCAGATTTTTGTAGGGAACTTGCTGTCTTGGCTAAGTTTGTTAGTTCATTCTCTTGGGGTTCCCCCTGCCACTTTAATAAAAACCTTTCTTATTTCACTCGGGCTGCTCTCTTCAAACCACTTACTGCAGCACAGTCAGTGAGTTCTTCTGGAGCGTGTGGTTTGGAAGACTGCAGCCTTAATGTAGTGGGGCTTTCATGTTTAACCAATTGAAAAAATGCTGCTTTGCAGTGGGTGTATTTGCTGACAAAAACACAGCTGTAACTCTTGAGAGATGCTGTCAACTTAAAAGTAACCCTGGATGATACATTGCCAATAGACTTCATAAAATCAAAGCTGAGAATAATTATTTTGGTCAACTTAAAAAAAGAAAAGAAAATTCTGACGGAAAAGTTTTAAGTAGCCAAAGTTTCTGCGCAACCCTCCCAACGAACGATGGCTGGCAGCATTTAGAGCTTTGAAGTGCCAGTCAGCAATGAATTTCGTTGTCTAAGATGAGAGTGAAATAACACAGATCATGGCAGGAAATGACCTTGTGAACTTGAATTGATCATAAAATAGCAAAATTTGCTTGCATCAGATATTATTTCTAAGTGCGTGATCTAGTTCCCACCCTCACAACATCCCTGTGAGATAGGTCATTATTGATCCCATTTTACAGGTGGGGAACTGAGACTGAGAGACGGTGGGTAAAGCCACACGAGATGGGATGGGCAATTGCAGCCATCACACTTAGGGCTGGCGAGGAGAGCAGGCAACTTATCTCTCCCCGAAGCCATCACCAGACCCTGCATGTCACAGATCGAGTTGAGGAGCTGCCCAAAAGGAAGTTGGATGCCCAGACTGCTCTTGCACTGGAGGGTCAGGCCTGCTGCCGGATGGGGTAGTGGAGCATAAGCATGTGCTCTCCTTCCACCCGCCCGACAGCTGATCAGGTGGGGGAAGAGTAGGTTCCTCTGGGCCTCATTCTCAGACCCCGCCTCGCGGCAGGACTGCATGAGCCCACACGGGAGCTAACACACTTTGGGCAACATTGCTACATACTGCATCACCGGCCTTTTCCAGCAGACACATCGCGTAGCAGCCAGCTGCCCGCTCTGCCATTGTGGGTTGAACATATGGCGGCAGCCAGCCATACAATCCACTACATTGCATGTTAACGTTGCCCAAAGTGGCTTAACGTCTTGTGGGGCTGCACCCATTGACTTGCCCAAGGCTACGCCGTGAGTTCCTGGCTAAGATGGGGTTTGAACCGTGGTCTCCCAGGTCCAACTCTAAACGCTACACCAGGAGTGGAGACCCTCTGGCTTGTGATTCTTCCGCCGCCTGCAGTTGGCCCCATGGAGCACTTCCCCCCCCCTCCCCCCCCTATGTGGGTAACCATGGAGCCCTCTGGGAATTGGGAGTGGGGAGAAGGTTCCTCACCCCTGAGCTACACTATCAGTTGGGTACGTCAGTGCAAAATCATGTCCCTATGGAAGTCTAATGGAAGCTTGACTATTGATCTCTATGGAGAGGGTATTTTAGCTGGAGTCTATAAATTAGATTATTTTTAGGTAACCAGTCTGCAACTGTATCTCCCCTTGCTTTTTTCTAACACGTCTGCTGCTGGAATGTCTCTCTTCTATAACAATGTTGTAGATGTCTGATGTGATACTCAATGACAGTCAGTTTTTAAAAACCAAAGTAAGTGGAAATAGGTTTTGTTGCTGTTGTTTTTTTCCCTCTCCAAAGCGAATGGTGTCTAGTTTGCATTTCCATTTTGAATACAACCGTTATCTGGTGTTAACAGGGAACAGGAACTCCAGAATTTTGGGATTCTTTTTCTGGCACTTGCTGACTAGCCAGTCTGCCCACTTGTAAGGAAGCGCGTAACCGCTTCAGAGTGTCTTCTTGGAAGACTGACTAGATAGTCGCAAGGTCACTCCCCCAGACGTTTTAGAGCGTGTTTTCCTGAATAAATAAGGTTAATTTCTGGTGCCATATTTCTAGCTGATGATCCAGAGGAAATCGGGTTGGTTTGCTACCAAGAGAGACAGAAGGGTTATCAGGGTCAGCGGTATTACGTAACATGTCCATTTTAAATATGGCCATCTGAAAAAGAGAGAGACGGGTGTTGTGCTGGCTTGCCTGCCCTAGAGGTTAAAGTGAGTTAATTGTTGAGTTTCCCTTATGCCACCCTCTATCTCGGATTTGAAGGAGTAAGAAGGGTCTTGCCCTGTTCCTCCCTCCTCTCAAGAGGGCAGTGGCAGTGAGACAGGATGTCTTTCTGTGTGTGCTGTGGATACTTGGAACTAGACCGGACAGCTGCTGCTGCTGCTATTCTGTGAAAGCCCCTGGGTGGCTATTAAATAACCAACCTAGCACGTGGATAGGAAATCATTCTGAGGTTGGGAACAGGAGACGTAGAAGTATTGGGAGTTGGGAGACGGAAAGGGGAACCGGGCTTGGGCGATGCAGGTTCTTTGGCATAGTTCTCCAGGGAATGTTTTAGATTTTAACATCCCAGGCCCTGGAACTGTGCAAATCTTTGGTGTGTTAAAGAATATGTGTCTTGGCCTTCGTGGTAGCAGAGAGAAGTTTAGAACGTGGCTGCGGAACTATCTGAAAGCCCTTGTCTGTTCCCGATAGTCATTCCCTGCCCTCATGCCCCGGGGTGGAAGGACAGATTGGCTGTAGAAATTGAGATGATGATCTTTGTTTTAGATTTTAAATAGATACCCCTTTCTATTTTAAATAAGCTTAGATTTTAAGCAGCCGTCTGATTGGATTTTTTGATAGCTAAACTGCTCTGTCTTTAGCTCTTACACGTGGGGGCAGCAGGACAGCCGCACTGTCTCTAGTGCAGGGGGAAGGGCAGGGGCCCATCATGAGGCTGCCCTGGGGCAATTTCTCCTTCCACCCCATGCATGGCCGGGGGGCAGCCAGTAGCCTAGCAGGGCAGTGGGCAATGATGAGGGTGTTCTTGGGCAGTTTCTCTTGCCACACCACACTGGGCAATCATGAAGATGCTCTGCAGGCACTTCCCAATATTAGAGTGGGAAGCAAGCAGCCCTGGAACGGGCAACCATGAGGCTGCCCTGGGCTGAATATCTCCCTCCCCCATAGAGGAGGTGCCCCGCGGGCAGTACCCCCGCTCTCCGCTAGCGGCCGCTGTGAGCGCGGCGGGGGCGGGTTGTCTCTCGCGGCGCGGTGGACGTCCCCGCTCGTTCTCCCCGCCCGGCTTGAAGCGGGCAGCCCGCGACCTTTTCCAAGATGGCGGCGCCCAGCCGGCTCCTGTTGGCGCTGCTGAGCGAGGCTTCCGGGCCCCTGCGGAGCCACTGCCCGCGGCGGGGGCGCCACTCCCGTCAGGCGGAGGCGCGGAGGGGCCTGTGCTGGCAGCGCGCCTCCGGGGCGGACACGGAGTACGACCCGAAGCCCGAGGCCGCGACGGGCCGGGAAGGCGACGCCATGGTCAAGGGTGAGGCGCGGGGCAGGGCCTGCCCGGGGGCCGGGCCGGGCTCCCCTTCACGGGGCGGGGGAGTTAGCTGCTCTAGCCACATGGGGGGCGGGGGCGCCACCCATGCACATTTGGGGCGCCAGTGCAGGCCCTGCAACATGTATTTTTCATAAGTGCGCCCTAAAACGACCCCGATTTGCTGCTCCCACCTGCTCCGCTTTGCTCCAGGTGCGGGGTGAGACGCTGCTTCCCCTTTGCTCTGCGTGTCTATGAGGGCGCTGGTGCTTCCTCTCTGCCAAGGCGGAAATGTGAGGGGCTCCCAGGCCGGGCCACGTGAAGTAAAGGGGGGGCAGTCCTAGTCTCAAAGCTGGGGGGGGGGGCACTCTAGAGCACAGGTAGGGATTGCTGCCGGATGCCTCTCCCATCCTTGCTGGAGGGGGAGCTCTGTAGAGCCCACAATGATGCTAAAGGGCAGAGGTTCCTGGCCAGGATGAGGAACAACCGTATGAGGCAAGATTCATGCATTGCACCCTGTTGCGTCTACATGTTAACCAGCAGCTAGTGCTTTCTAAGCCCTCCCCTGGCACAGCTTATATAGACCATGATCGGGAAGTTACTCTAGGCGATCACATAGGAGGTTCTCACCCCCACCCCCTTCTTCCTATTCCTGGTGTAAAAATACCCCAGTTTGAATCTGGGTAAGATGGGATCAGCTGCTCTCTGAATAAGGATGTTCTCAGGCAGGGCACACAATTTGCAGGTGCTTGGGAGCCATTAGCACCCAGAAAACTGAGGCTAGCAACTGGTTCAGGGGTGTATGGGGGCAAGAATGGTTTAATATCCATCTAATAGAAAGTCTGGCGACTGAATTATTTTATTTTATTTTTTGCTCCTGGAGTTGAATCTGAAATTTCATGCCCTGGGGGGGGGGGATCACCTTCCTGCCCTGTCTCCCCCCTAAAGGAGCTGCAAGGTGGAGCTGCTCCTGGGAGTGAAGACATAGGAGGGTTTGAAGTACAAGCCTGGGTTTTCTTTGGGGAGTCGTTTATTCTTTGGTGAAAACAAGACTCTATGCACAGGGCTCCACTCTCCACTAAAATCTTTAAAGCTAGTGGACACCTCTCCTTCCCCCAACCATCTATTTTTTCTCTCCATTCAATCCATTTATTCAGTGATTAGCCATAAATACACAAAAGATAGAATCATTACAACAATACAAAATAAACATTAGAACAGTACAAAGTGAGCCTCTAGATCAGACACGTTAACAATGTCCTCCGCTGAAAAACTAGAAAAGCATAAGTAGCTACTGATTTAATAATTACAGGGTTCTTTGATGATAAAAGCAATTTCACTTTGTAAGGTATTGGGAGAAAACTTCTATCTACTAGCAGTGGCATAATCCACTGTAACCGCAATTCATTATTATTATTACTATTATTATTATTAGCACTTATATAGCGCCAGCAATGTACCTGGCACTTTACAAAAAACAAGATAGACACGGTCCCTGCCTGAGAGTTTACAATCTAAAGACAGGGAAGGGGGAACAGAAGAGGGAAAAGATGTGACGTTCATGAGGATGCGAGAACTCAGGTAGACGTTCTTGGCTTGGTTACAGTAAATTGGGAGTTTACATATAACAGGTGGGGGATAATCCTGGGTGGGGATAATTAGCAGGAGTTAGGAAGGGTGGAGCAGAAGAGGTGGGTTTTGAGGAGGGAAAAATGAATAATCAAATAAAACATGAACTATGTCCCCTACTTTCCCAGAGCCACAAGGAGACAAGCGTTGGGTATAGGGGGGGCTTTTGATAACGGTCATGAAGCGCAGCCGAATCAAAGAATTGAAATCTAAGTAAGGTATGGGAGGCCCAACCATCCTGTCACTCCTTCTGGTGAAAGGGCAGGTGTGAAGCATGGGAGAGGAATTGAGTAACCAGACAAAGAGGAGGGGAGGGGGTGATGGTTTTGAGAAGGGAGAACATCTTCATTGTAATACAGGCTGAGAGCCTGGAGATGGAGCTGAGTGAAATGTAGAGAGAGAGAGTCTAGTTCAGAGTTCTTTAAATTTTAATTGTCTTCTGTATTTACTGTAACAGTCAATGAATGACATCATTCGTTATCTCCCTAGGCTGTGCCTAGAGTGAGGCAGAAGTCTTTCTTCCAGCTTTGCTACCCTCCGGTCCCTGCTGCTCAGCTTTCAGATTGTGTTGGGTCAGACCACTAACAGGGAAATGTCTGACATTGACTTATTTGTGCAATGTAAAACCTTGCATGCTACGTCTGAATCACACACGCACACACCCTTTTAGGGATATGTGTAAACAGTGTAAATGCTAAGCAGTGGCAGGTGCGGGATTTGGTCCTTGTGAGGGATGAAGGCAGAGATCTTCAGCCACCGAGACGTTCCCTAGCAGCCAAATGGTGTATTTCTGTTGTATTATGGCTTGTTTGGAGTGTGGCGTTGTAGCTGTATTCCTCCACATTTAGAACAGTATTTTCTTCCCTTTGTCTTGGGATTATTTGGCCCCTCACCTCCCACAGAAGGCTTGCTGCCCTTTTACCGGCAATCTTTACAGACACTTTCACATGTTGATGATGTATTTATATTTATTTATTTGTTTATCTAAAAAGTGTTGCTACCTTGCCCCCCCTGTCACAGGCAGCTCGGGGTGGCACTAGCATATTTATTTTTTAATTTTTTTTATTTATTTTAAAAAATTATATCCCGCCCCTCTTGTCACAGGCAACCTGGGGCGGCTAACAACATCAAAGATAAACACAATAAAATATCATAAAACATAAAAAACAAAAACCAGTCCCCTCCCTCACCAACACTCAGCCCTCTCCCTCGCCAAATGCCTGATGGAACAGCTAGGTCTTACAACTCCTTCAGCAAGCTGGGGGACTTCCAGTGTGGCGCCCCCTGACAACTGCAGGGGCCGGTCTAGACCCCGGGGGGTGAGGCGGTCTTGCAAGTAGGCAGGGCCCAGACCGTGTAAGGCTTTATAGGTTAAAACCAACACTTTGAATGAAGCCCGGAAGACTATTGGCAGCCAGTGCAGAGACCGGAGCACTGGTGTAATATGCTTCCGGCGGCCCAACCCCACTAAGAGCCTGGTCGCCGCATTCTGCACCAGCTGCAGCTTCCGAGCCGTCACCATAGGCAGCCCCATGTAAAGCGCGTTACAGTAGTCTAGTCAAGAGGTAATAAAAGCATGGATGATCGTGGCTAGGTCAGGAACCGAAACCAATTACTGAAGCCGCCGCACCAGATGTAACTGGCGGAAGGCGCTCCTCGCCACAGAGATCCAGGTGAAGCTGCGCGTCGAGGAGCACCCCCAGGTTCCGTACCTGGGAAGTCAGCGGAGGACAGATCCCATCAACCATGGGAGCTGTCACTTCCACCGACTTACCCACTAACATCACCTCCATCTTGTCAGGATTCAGTCGCAGTCGGTTAGTCCTCATCCAGTCCTCCACAGCTGCCAAACACCGGGTAAGCACCGAGACAGCCGGGCCAGGTACTGAACGATCATTAGAGATGGATCCCTGCCCCTATGTAGGGATGCCACGTAGGCAGATTTTTAAGGAACACTTATGAAAAATACAAGTTGCAGGCTGTGCATTGGTGCCAAGGCAGGGCCTGCAGCATGTATTTTTCATAAGTGCTCCTTTAAAATGTGCCTATATGGCAACCCTGCCCCTATGGGCTTCTACGGTTCAGGGGACACGAGGGAGAGGGGAACCTAGGGAGGAAGAGGGAGACATTAATGCAGCTGAGAAGCC
Organism: Sphenodon punctatus; assembly: GCA_003113815.1. Classification (NCBI taxonomy): domain Eukaryota; kingdom Metazoa; phylum Chordata; class Lepidosauria; order Sphenodontia; family Sphenodontidae; genus Sphenodon; species Sphenodon punctatus. The sequence goes on along the minus strand of QEPC01015304.1, from coordinate 621,710 downwards.
GCAGGGGCACATGCGTAGCTTAGTGACAGGAGAAAGAGGAGACCCTGGGTGAAAACAGACATGATGCTAACCCACCCTTTAACCACCCTTGGTGGTCATTTATGCATGTTTCAGGGCTGCATAGGGCACCAATACAGCCTTGCAACATGCATAAATAACCACCAAGGGTGGTGAAAGGGTGGCTAGCATCATGTCTGTTTTCATCCCCTGAATGACAGGACAGTAGAGAAAGCATCAGTGAGCAGCAGCCTGTGAGGGTGAGGAGCTAGGAAAAGCTTGATGGGGAGAAGTAGGTTTTCAAGAAGGATTTGGGATATAAGGAGCTGCCTAACTGAGTCGGACCAATGGCCCATCTTAGCCCAGTATTGTCACAACCTGACACGGCAGCAGGGTTTCAAATTCAGGTGTCTGGCAGGGACCTCACCCGGACCAGACTAGAGTCCCTGAATCAGAGATGCCGAGGATTGAACTTGGGACCTTATACATGCAAAGCATGCGCTCTACCACCTGAGCCACGACCCACTCCCAGATCCAGGCAAAGGAGGCGGCCTGGGAGAAGGGTGCAGGAGTCTCGGCAGGAAGGGGAGTGGGGAGCAGGTGAAGCAAGTTCATCTCTTTAATTTTTTACAAAAACCGCTCACAGTGTGTTTTCCCCCGTTAACTAGCTCCCACTTCCCTGTTTAGGTAAAAGTGAGTTAAAGCTGTTTGGAACTGCCCCCTCTCCCATTCCAGCCTACTGCTAGAAAAGAAGTTTGGCGTTGTGGGGAGTGAGTTAGTTTAACCAGTTGCTTCATTCTGCTCCTTCCTTCCCAACCTTCAAATCCTTTGTCACTGATTCCTCCTCTTTCTTCCTTTCGCTCAGGGTCCTGCTTTCTCTTAAGCGCATGTGTTCTCCTCTCCCTTTGTCTTTTCTAGATTGTAACCCCCTTGGGGCAGGGACCTGTCTCTAATGATTGTTCAGTGCCATATACGTTGCTGGTGCTATAGCAATAATAATAATACATTATATTAATTTTAATATTTACTATATATATTATAATATATCATCTATATTTAAATAGAAATTAAGCTGATACCAGTCTGTACATTTTATAATTTAATTTTTTTATTATTTATAATAAATTAATAAATCAATCAATAATGAAGGGCTGAAAGATACTTTCAGAGTAAGTGGTTATTTCTATGGGGAGCTTTATCTTTTCCCCCATGTTGTATATTGAGCACCCAGATTCTTGTGTGTGTTTCAATTAAAAATCTTTGCCGCACAGTGTTGGGGATTGATGCGCTCCAGGGGTGGCCAGACCTATGGGGGCGTGTGACATCCACTTGCTTCAAGCACCAGCCTTTGGTGATTTACCATGACCTCTCCTGCAGCCTCCGGGGCTCCAGGCTGGGACCCGCCCTGCTGGCTCGCTCTAGGACTCATTAATAACTGATCTCGGGAGTGGAGAGGAGCACCCCCCCTTTTGGGAGTGCCTTCCTTCCTGCACTGGAGGAGCTCTCCTAGTCTGTCTCCTCCTTGAGATGCCAGTCCTGTTCTCCTCTCCTGGATCATCTCTGAAAAGCTGGTCCCCTTCCACTCTGTCATCTACTAGAGACTAGCTTGTGGTCTGCCAGCAGATTGCAGTCTTCCTCTTGGCTGCCCCTTGGCTGCCATGAGATCATCAAAAAGGCTCAGCTAGCCAATCAGAAGGTGGCCTTGAACAATGGGTGTTCTAGGCAGATTGTAACAATGGTTCCACTAAAGAAGGGTCTGGGTTGCCAGATAGTTGCTCTCCTGCTGGCAGATTCTAAGCACATGAGGCTGGTTTGTTGAGCATCCGGAAGCAAGGTGGCATATGCCTTGAGGGACTCCCCCTGAGCCTGCTGTCTTTCTGTGGCTGGCCAAGCCTGCAGGGAGTAAGAGAGTCACCTGACGGTGTAATCCTCATGGAATCCTCTCCATCCTTCACCTGTCAGTTTGGTTTGTCCAGCTTCACCTTCTCCAGCTACTTTGGCATTGACTTGTCTGGACAGTTGCAGGTCTCTCTAAAGCACCTCTCTTCCGATGCCAGCTTCAAAGAAGCCTGTAAGTCTGGCTATGCCTGAAGGCGCGCGGTGAGGTTGAAGGATTCTTCTTCCAACCCACCTTTCTCACTTTGGTTATGTTCGGCCCCCTCCTCTGCTCCCTTCATCCCCAAACTCATTGTCCTCACTGCCAAGGCTCTTCATGGTCTGGCCCTGTCTCTCTGCCCTCATTCCCCGCTACCTTCCTACCTGAGAACTTTGCTCCTTACCTGCCCCAGAGTCTCTTGCTCCCTAGACTGTCCTTGCCCCATTTCCCGTGCTGTCCCCTAAACCTGGAATGCGTCCCTGAACACACATCCTGCTCCCTCCCTCCCAAAAAGTAACTCCTCTTCTGTCAGACTTTCTCCTCACCCAGAGAAATTGGTCATTGATGCTTCTCCCTAGACAGGGATGGGGAACCTCAGGCCCAGGGGCCAAATGCAGCCTGTGACAAGTTCTTATGTATCCCCTTTCCACTTCCTGGATCTGGCCCTTGGATCCAGTTCTTACCTCCAGTCACTGAAAAACTGAGCTCAGGGGAAGGGAGCAGAGATGAGGACATGCAAACAAGGAGAGGGGATTGTTCCATGGCACAGATCCATGATTTGGGCCCTCCTTCCCTTGAGTGCATCCCTTAAGCACCCCTGCCCCAACGTCTGTGCGGCCCTTGGAGCTTGTGAAAGTTTTTTAAGTGGCCCCCGGGAGGGAAAAGGTTCCTCATCCCCTGCCTTAGACTGTTTCATCCTTCGGAATCCCCTTCCTCCCTTTGTAACTAAGCTAAACATGTGCACCTGTAACATCTTAGATTCTGGAATGTATCCTTGTCTCTCCCTATGTGCTCCTCCTCCTCCCTTGTCCATCCTTGATTTTAAGTCACTTGTGGCACGGACCAGTCTCTAACCACAGTTCAGAGGCGGTCATGTCCTGGTGCAGTAGAAATAATGGTAATCCCGTTCAGATCCAAGAGTGCTTGTACTCCACAAAATGTGATGGGACTTGGTGTCAAACCTGCAGAGGATTCAGTTGAAGTAACCTTAAAGCTCTGCATCTTTGTTCCCCTATTGTTAACATAAGTAGTGCCATACTGTGTCAGACTAATGGTCCATCAAGCCCAGTATCCTGTCTCCGACCGTGACCAATCTCCATTGCATGGGAGAAGAACCAACAGTCACAATGGGCGACCCATTCCCCGTTGTTCACACCCAGCTGCCGACCGTAAGAAGTTCATCCCGTAAGCTACTTGGTTAATAGCCATGAATGCACCTACTCTCTAAGAACCTATCCAGTCCTTTTTAAAACCCAGCTATTCTACTGGCCTTGACATCATCCTCTGGCAACAAATTCTATAAGTTAATTATGCCTTGAGTAAAAAAGTACTTCCTTTTATTTGTTTTAAATCTGCCGGCAGCTAGTTTCATGGAGTGTCCCCTAGTTCCAGTACTATTTGAGAGGGTAAATAACCGTTCCCTAGCTACTCGTTCCACAGCACTCAGGATTTTATAAACTTCTATTGTGTCCCCTCTCACTCTTCTCTTCTCTTAGCTGAAGAGTCCCAGCTTGTCAAGCCTCTATACGGAAGCCGTTCCATACCCTTTATCATTCTCGCTGCCCTTCTCTGTAGTTCAGCGATGTCTTTTTTGAGATGGGGCGACCAGAACTGCACACAATATTCGAGGTGCGGTCGCACCATTGATTTGTATAGAGGCGTTATCACATCCTCAGTTTTATTCTCTATCCCTCAGTTTTATTCTCTCTCCCTTTGTGAACATTCTGTTTGCTTTTTTGACGGCTGCTGCATGCTGGGCTGAGGACTTCAGTGTATTGTCCACAATCCCTCCCAGATCCTTTTCCTGAGTGAGAACTCCTAGCTTAGTACCCAGCATTGTGTACGCAGAGTTTGGGTTATTTTTCCCTATGTGCATCACTTTGCACTTGTCCACATTAAATCTCATCTGCCGTGTAGATGCCCAGGCACCCAGTCTCGTAAGATCCTGTTGCAGTTCTTCACAGTCTGCTCATGTTTTAACTACCTTGAATAACTTGGTGTCATCTGCAAATTTGATCACCTCACTCTTAACGCCCTTTCCCAAATCATTAATGAATACATTAAACAGCACCGGTCCCAGTACGGATCCCTGGGGCACAGCACTCTTTACATCTCTCCATTGTGGAAACTGCCCGTCTCGTCCTGCTCTTTGCTTCCTATCCTTCGCATCCGCTTGAATGTTTTGTCCCTTGTCTCTCCCTATGTCCCCTCTTCTTGTCTCCCCCCTCCTAGTCTTTTAGATTGCAAGCCGTAGGCAGGGACCGCGTCCGTCTCATTGTTCTGTAAAGTGCCAGGTACACAGCTGGCGCTATACAAGTGTTTATAATAACAACAACCAGTTACCGATCAATAGTAAGACACTACCTCCTATCCCATTACTTTTTTACATGCCTATTTACACCCCCAAAGAATTCCAACAGATTAGTGAGGCATGATTTCCCTTTGCTAAATCCATGTTGACTCTTCCTCATTAAGCCATGTTTATCAACATGCCCAGCGATTCTGTTCTTAATGATAGTTTCCACCATTTTGCCTGGCACAGACGTTGAGCTTACTGGTCTGTAGTTTCCAGGATCGCCTCTGGATCCTTTCTTAAATATCGGGGTTACATTTGCCGCCTCCGGTACAGTGGCAAAAATTTGTTGATTCTCTCATTGCTGACTTTCTAGTCAAAGTGTGGTGTTCTCTGGTTCTGTGATGGCGATTCACACAATCTCAATCTTGGGGGGCGGGAGAGTGGAACAGAACCTCAAGTCTGGGGGCCAAATGCAACCCGTGGCTAGTTTTTATTTGGCCCCTTTCCATTTCCTGTATCTGGTCCCTGGATCCAGTTCCTACCCTCAAGTATTTAAAGACTGAGCGCAGGGGAAGGCAGCAGAGACGAGGGCATGTACAAGAATAGGGGATGGATCCAAAGCACAGATCTATGATCTGGACCCTTCTCTTTTTGAGTGCACCCTTAAGCATCCCGCTTCGAACTCATGTAGCCCTCAGAGTTGGTACTAATTTTCAGAATGGCACTTGGGAGGGGGAAAGGTTCCCTACCCCTGTTCTAGCTCTTGTGGCTAAATAGGGCTTCCTTACCTGTTTCCCCTTGGGAGTCCTCAAGCATGGGAAATAGGAATATTTGTCAACCGCAGATTGTAATTTGGGAGGGCAGGGTTGTGTGTGCTTTTACACTGTATATGTCACAATGGGATTTTGATCAGGGTTTTAGGATGCTATTGTAACCCCGGTGGTGAGGGCCAAAGTCCATCCTCTAGAGCAGGGGCAGTCAGACTTGTCTGGGCAGGGATCTGTCCACTATCTCTGCTGCCAAAAGCTCTCGGGGTAGTGGGTGGAAATCAGCACTGATTGTAAACAACGTGCATCTCTCTGACTTGAATAAATCACTTCTGTTTCTCAGACCGCTGGTGGCTGGCCGAGCTAGTGGTCTGCTCTTTCACTTTTGATACAAAATCCCTTCATTTTTTTTTAGCAAACGAGAGAGTTCATGGCTGAATCTTGACTCGGAGGGGAAATCCTTCTGGAGAGTCCTAAACCACCACTATGGCATAGCTAACAACCCTTATTCACTGTGTTTTTGCCATTGGCAGCAACGGGAACACCGGGATTTCCCTGCCAATCAGCAATGTTTTATAGAGGCATCATCTCTGATGTGCCTGAGGGAACTTACTGCGGTGTGCGAAGCTGCTCCCCTACATGCGTCATGTCTGCATGTATTATTACGAGCCCAGGCAAGCACTCCTTTTTGTGCTGGCAGTCCCACACTCCTTAGCTCCCCTTGCACAACGTTTCTTGGTGAGGGGTTTCACGCTAGAACCTGTTGCTCTTGGAGGCGGTGTAGATCTACACCAGCTCTTGGGAGTTCCCTTGCTGAACTCAATTGGAAAGGAGCTGGGGCGGAGGAAAGGGATCTCAGCTTCTCTAAACTTGCAACAAATATTCCGATCCTGTGGGTCCGGGCTTTTTAATTTAGAGGCTTCAGACTTGGCACACAGGGTCTATGCATGTCCTAGGGGGTCTAGGTCCATACTCAGCAACTTTCTCCACCCACATCCATCCCTTAAGGCACTTGCACTGAATCCTCTTTCTCCTTGCTTTTCTATCAGATTTGCCCACTTCTTGTTCTGATGGTTTCAGTTTCACTGTCCAGCTTGGGTGATAACGCCACCTGGCAGTAATTATTATTATTAT